>BMAV01023915.1:0-25451 GCA_019973955.1 Trichonephila inaurata madagascariensis | reverse complement strand
TTGTTTTTAAATTTTTAAATGGGCAATAGGTACACACCCAAAAATCCTCAGCCATTTAAAAAAGTGTTTCAAAAGGACATTTTTTAAGTATGAGAAAAATTTTTTAAAATAAAAGATGAAAATTTTGTTGTTTCAAAGTTACACTCCCATGAAATTTTGCAAAATTAATGTTGTTTAACTTATTTTCGGGGAAAAATCAAAATTCAGAAACCATTTTAAAAGAACTTGATTTGAACTAGCATTTTAACATCTTTTTTACCCTTTTGTATTTCAACTGACAAAAAAAACCAGGAATATTCTTGAAAAAAACTAATTTTTGGAAATATTTTTCAACGCCATTTAGCAGTATTTTTTTTCTTTTGAATTTTCTGGTTGGTTTAAAAGGGGAAAAATTTTGCTATTTGTTTAAATATACCAAAAACCTTTTTTATTATCAAAAGAATCATTTTACGATATATCTAAAATTTCAATCATAAGGGGTGTTCTCAAACCCAGTATTCCCCCCAATTTTCAGTCATAACTTTATCACGCACTGAATATAAAAAGAAAACAATAACAATGTATTTTTGACTTAAAGATAATACGGCTTCAATTATAAACCGTAAAAAACAAGATAAGTTTTAAATATCTTTATATAATTTTAAGACATGTCCATAGGCCACAGGTAATTATTAAACTTGTTTTTAATTTAGTCCCCTTTTTAAAATTAATTATGAAACCATTGTGTAAAAATTGATACTTTTTTAAGTGTATTATATCAATGAAAGATATTTTTTTTTTTTAATGTCAGAATGTGTGTTTTTGTTACTGTTATTTTGAAATTTAAAATTTTCTTAAAAAATTTTTTTTTTGATTTTTCATATCGCCCCCCCTTTTAGGGCGCCCCCACAGTTTGGGAACACGGGGTTGAAAAAGCAAGGAAGACATGAATTGAAAAGTAAGATGGTTAATTATACTTTTAAAAGAGTTCTTTCCCCTTTAAATGGATCGCGTATTTACCAAAACCAAAAATCCAAAGGGGGAAAAGACACGGGGTCTCGGGGTCGTAATTATTTGTTTTTATCTAAATAAGATTAGTTCCTAAAAAGGGACTTTGGGTTGCCAAAGTTGTTTCAAAGTGTAATCACATTGAAAAAGCAAAAAAAAAAAATTTAAAACAAGTCAAATCTTTTTTTCAGTTATTGCCTTTAACACCATTAATTTTTTAAACAATTTAACTTTGGGAAAGAATTTGATGGATAAGAACTGAAAAATTTGAAATTCCAAAAAAAAGTTTTTCCCAAAACCTATTTATCAAGATTAGGTTTTGGGTAAAATTTTCCTTAAAATATTAAATAAAAGTATTTAAATTTGCTTTTTTTTTTTGGTTATATGCATTTTTTAAAAATTTGAAAAAGTTAATCTTTACCCCTCCAAAATTTTATGGGAAACTCAAGATAAAATGTAAGTCAAAAAAACTATAAAACAAACCCTATATCAACCCAAATAAAATTTTTTTAGGAACTTTTTTCCTGAACCTTGAACATTTCAGAGCTTTTCAAAATAACCCTCTATTTTCGAAGTAATTTTCTATATAATGAACTTTTTTTTTTGTGATTCAATTTTTTTCTTCCTTTTTTTTTAAAATATTTTTTAAAAAAAAATTTTAAGATATTCCTTTTTAAAACATTTTTTGGTGGCAAAAACTTGAACTGGATTTTTAGATCCTAAATCGTTGATAGCAATAGAGTTCTGGACGTTTCATCCAAGAAGTGCAACCTTTAACTTCCACTGTCCAGTTCACTGGAAATATTTTCGATGTCCTCTTTCACCCTCAGTGGAGTTGTACCGTGTCCCCGTGTTCTAATAATAAAATAATGTATGCTTAATTTTACTTGTTTGCTTTAAATTATAAAATGTCCTTAAAATTCATTAATTTTAATATAAAATTATTTTCTTAATATTGAAAATACAGTGAATTCTTCGACATCCTTTTTTTCTTCTTTTCCTTACAGTTTTCTTTTTTTTTCTTTTCTTTGAGGGGTAAGATATATAAAATAAACATGTATTAATTTTAAAAAAAGTCGTGAATAATTACTTTTTTAATATATAGTGTGTATGAATCTAAAATGTGTTTTATGTGATTTATAAAGTATATTAAAAGATGAATCTCTATATAACGAATTTTTCATATAACGAACTTTATTCCGGGATTTAGTGACTTCGTTATATAGAGGTCCGACTGTACTTCCAGTCACATTCATAATCATTTAGATTTTTCTGAATTAATAAAACTTATTAAACATTTAATTGGGAAACTGGGGATTTGATTTATTTTGCCCTAAAGTAAAATTTAACTCTAGGTAACAATATAAAAAATATTCATTTATATGCACTCATTGGAAACAATTACATCATAAATGTTTCAGAGAGTAGTAAAAATGTGTTACAGCAAATGAATATTTCAATTGTATAAAAATAAATAAAATGATTCATTGAATTTCTTTTTTATTAATAAATGCAATGTTCTAAGATTGTGTATTTGAACCCTTAAGGTCATTTTTTGGTTGTCATACGAAGCTTTTTCAGAAACTGTTAATATAGTTAGAAAAGAAAATTAATTTTCGCTTGATATATTTTTATTTATCTTTGATTTATCATCAGAATAATACATAGTTATCAGTCGTAAGGTATCATAGATATCTTTTAGAGTGTTCTATGTAGATCTTCACTCAATTATATATATTTAAAATATTTGATGTGTGTGACATAAGGGAAAACTTTACAGATTTTTCTTTGACTTATTAACAAGTTGTGTACTACATAAAATATAAAAAAATCTATCATATATTATTTATTTAATTTATATTTATTCAAATAACATTACGCGGATAAAGATAAAATAAATAAAAATTTCATTTGAAAAGTGACGCTGTATTGATTTAATTATATTTGATTTGATTTCTTTATGGTACATAACCTAATGTTTTTCTAAATTTTATGCAACTAGTTGTTCTCGTTCTTTTTTTCAAAACCTTTATTAGTGTATGCTTACGCCTAAAAAGGTTTATTAACATATTTATTGCTGCAATGAAGGTTGCTTTGAAATTAATTGGAAGTAATTAATAATAATCATTATATATATAACACTTCACAATGTAAGATGTTGAATAAATTTTTTTTGTCCTGTTAATTCTAAGAATTTGCGATGTTTTTCAATGAATTCTAGCCTAATCCGATGCACTTTCTTAGAAAATGTCAAAAAAATTACTTCTGAATCTAATATAGCAATGTTCTTTTTTCATTAATTTTAAAATAATACAAAATGCTACACTGGAAGAGGAGGCTAAATTATTAACCTTTTTAACATATTCGATCTTAAAGATTTCACTAAACTATTCAATGACTTTTATTGTAATTATGAACGATTCTTAATTCTTTATATTTCAATTCAACTGAAAGAGAATTAATTTTTTTGGAAAAAATTAATGCTTCTGTAAGTAATGTCCAGCCATACGTAATCACCTCCGCAATTTTATTTCGTTAAGTTTCGTTCGTTTAGTTTAGTTTCTTAACTATAGCCAATGAGTCTTCAAACAGCCGGCAGAACCATCCCGTGCCGGCTCCGTTTATCTCTGGTAGGTATGGACCGTCAGTGTAGATATGTAGCCAGTCATTTAGGGGATATTTTTGTTCGATGGTTTCCAATTCGCAGGATATTAGCTCGTCAGGAATGACCTCAGCCTTATTTTATGTCAGGTAAATTAGGTCGATCCGTTTAGATGAAAAGGCAGGTGCGACTGTAGAGTAATATTGTATAGGAGCACGGTGAGTCATCAGTAGAAGTAGTTGGTGTTCAACATAAGAAGTTCCGAATGAGAGAAAGAGAAGTCTGAGTCTCTGTGTTACACATCTGTAGTTCCAGTACCTCCAATCCACTTTTCTGGCTCTCCCAAAATTTGAGAGTGAATTTATCTCTACGACTTTCAAGAGGTTCGATGCTGGTCTGGAGTTGCATTGCTACAATTGGAGCTGATTATTTTTAGGGTGTGGTTCTGAAAGACGTCGTACTTTCAAAGGCTGGTTTTGGGTTGCCCGAGTCCCAAATTCCAAAACTGCAACACCGTCCCCTTTCATAAAAGAAAATTACATGCGTTTGGCCCCCAAACTAACATGTGCCCCCCGGGGGGCTAATTTTGGGGCATTATTTTCGTTATCTTTAGCTTCCGAGTATTTCCCAAGAGATTCCAAATTTTGAAAGGACCCGGCTTCTGAAGTTTAAAAGAAAAACCTCCTTTTGTAAATGGGCAATGCCCTCCCCTTTTTTTTTGGGGTTAGTAACCCCGGGTTTAAAAAAACAACTTTTTTGGCATTGGAAAAAGGGTCCCCAAAAAGTCAATGGGAAAAGAATTGGGATTGTTATTTGTTAAATTGATCGTGATTTTTTATGTAATGGCCTTTTGAAAAAAGAAGAGAAATTTTTTTTTTAACTTTACATTGTATCCCCGCCGGGGACTATTTTTCAAAAACTGTAAACTGTCAAAAAACTATTTTAGGTCCTAAAACAAAAAAATTCCAAAAAAACCCTTTTTTAAATAAAAAAAGTATTTCCCCTATTTTGGAAAAAAAAACTTCCCTATAAATTTACACCCCTTTTATTTGAATTTTTGGGGAAAACCTTATGTACCCCCCCCCGGCCCAAAAAAATTAAGGGCCAAACAAAAAACCCCTTTAAAAAATTTTGGAAAAGTTTACCGGGTTTCCCCCGAAAATTCCCGGACAGAGAAAATATTAATGTCAGAAAGAATATAGTTCCATAACAATATGGAAAAGGTTTTAATTGTGAATTGAGATACAAATCATGTAAAAAAAGGGTGAAATCATGATTCAGAGATAAAGCATTTATCTTGGGAAAAGTCTGTCTACTATTGAGTGCGATTGCTGTGAACTGCTATATAAGCCGCACAACAAGCTGACATAAAGTTTATGAGGGTTTCAAAAATAATTTGTGGCAACAAAGCCTATTTCTCCAAAAGCGGGACTTTTAATTCCTGGAAAGGAGAGGCTCTGGAAGGGAAGCTAAGTGAAAAATGGCTTTTCCTGGGCCATCCCAAAAACGTTCAATAAAATTGTGATCCGAAGACCTCGAGGGTCAATCCGTACAGTGAATAATCGGTAATTCATTAAATTCATAAACACTGAGTTCTGTGGTGTCACGTATTATCGTTCATAAAAATGTAGTCCGGATTCATATCACACAGAAAAACTTCACATAGGCTTTCCGGATCTCATTTCTATACCACTGTCAGTTGCCAGTACCCGCATTAAAAACGTACTGTGGTGTACGACTGCCCAACATCAGGCCACCAAACACAAGGATTCTTTTTCCATCAAATTTGTCGATTGTTGTTTCGTAGGAGGGATGAAAGCGAACTTCATTTTCTCTCCAGGCGAAAAGGCTCGACGATAATCATTTTATCTGGTACATTTCCACTCATCTCTGAAAAAACATGCCCCTATTCTTGAGGTGCCTACGACTGACGTTTTCAGCTCCACAATATCCAGTCTTTCCTGCTGGATGCAATCAAGGGGACTCACCAGACTGGACGCCGGATGTAAATGAGAGTCTATACAAGACGGTTGTAGACTGTTTGCCAGGAAATTCTTCTTTCAGACACAGCAGCAAGGTCACGAGCAAGCAAAGGAGCCGTTGTCCGATTATGTTTTGTGCGTTTAATGCCAAGTAGCGATCCTGTGCAGATGTGTATGCTCTTTGGCGACCTGCTTAGTGACAGTATTACTTGTTTGGAATTGATTCCATAATCCGATGACCACCTTGTAACCATCGAGCCTCCTTGGCTTTGGAAATGGCCAGTTTCAATCCTACCAATGGCTTTCCATCTCAATCAATCGTCTAAACCATTATGAGAAGTCATTATCACTGCAAACAGGCTAACTTGTTTGTTTTAATGCAATATTCACAAAATTAGAGGCAAAATTCCTATATTTTTGAACAGTCTCAATCCAGTAGTTCTGCTAAAACTAACACTAAGCAACATACTTTCCTAAATTGAAGGTTGATATTGTAGAACCCATTCTTCAAAATATATAAAATAGAAATTTTACTGAGGCTATTTTAAAATTATGACGAAAATATGTTTGAGATCTTAATTTTGGACATGAGTATATTTCGAACGTACTTCAAGTTACAATTCTGTTAATTTAATTCTGTTCTTCAATAAGTTCAATCAACAGGAGCCAAAGTCTTTTTTTTTTTTTTTTTTGTTGTTTTAAAGTTAGAATGGAAAATATTAAAAATTTATCCATATATGTGCCAATTTTTTCTTTATTATATGCATATCTCTAAGCAAAATTTCTCAGATGCAGATTTTTCTTAGTTTTAGATAAATTAGCTAAGTCACAATTTATATAAATTATAAATAAATTTTCAGCATAAAGAACGTTTAAATTCGTGCTACAATAACATGAGTTCTGCGATGGGATCACTTTACAACATTTAAAAATTTCACTTAAAAAGAAAAATAGATATTTAAATTTTTTTAAAAAATAACTATGCGCTTAAATGCTTAGATAACGATTATTATCTTTGAAACATGATACAATGTAGCAAACGTCAAGGTTTTGAATTCTTGCTGAATGGTGGAGGTGGTAGTGGGGTAAATATTGCATAATAAGCTTTTATCGATAACAGCTGAGATAAGTTCAGACTTTGTATTGAAATACAGTTCGGAGTTTCAAAGAAACCTTATTTTTCACCTTTAGATATAAACACAGCGGGGATTAAAAAACAAACAAAAAATTTTGTTTTTAAAACCAAAATTTTTTATTTTAAAGGGGGGAATTATGAATATTAAAAACTAAGAAATATTACGCCCAAAATGGGGCCTTTGTGCTTATTGCCTAATTGAACTGGGTTATTTTATAAATTTGGAAATTCAAAGAAATGGTTCATAAAACCCGTTTTAACAAAAAAATTCCTGGGTTATTGTTTAAATTTTAAATGCTGAAAAATTGTTCCTCAACTCTATTTGTGGTTTCGGTAGCCTAGCGATCAAGGTTACGAACTCGTGGCTGCAGGGGCGGTTCTAGGGCCGGTCCAAACGGACCTCTGCCCGAGGCGGCAAATTCTAAGGGCGGCATTTGGATTATAGTTGCTTTTAGAAGAAATTGGCAGGCTGTGAAATGGGCGATTCCTTCTCACATTTTAATGATTTGAATTAATAACCGTTAATTATGTTCTTAAAGATCTCCTAGTTTTGAGAATTAGGAATTGGAGAACACTGGCAGGAAGAAGGCTGACCTGGAAAAGGCTTCTTGAGAAGCCCAATGTCCACCCTGGGCTGAGGAAGGAAGGAATTATGTTCTTAATTTCGAATTATTTTGCATTTGACAAAATAATATTGTATATGTATTATTGTGCTGCTTTTTTGTTCGCAAGAATTAGTAGTTTTTTAGGTGTGTATATGTGTGAACAATTTATCTTTTTTAATTATAATTTTTTTTTTGGAGAGAAGGGCGTGAAAACTTCTAGAGTCGGCTCTGATGGCTGGCATGTAATGAGTTCGAGCCTAGTACTGCTGAAGATCCGCTATGCTGATTAAGCCGATATACGTTAAATATGTCCCAGGGTTTTAAAAAAATGTGGGGGGGGAAAAGGGGGTGCCAGCTGGCTAGGCACTAGGGTCCTCTTCAAAGGCACTAAGCACACTTCAACGACAGGCCGCTAGAATTTCTAGCTTATTATGTACAAACTTACAAGATAATAAGTTGTAAGATATTATCCTCATCACTTTACCATGGTTCAAAATTACGAAGCCAATAGCCCTCGAACAGCTTTGTAGTGTGCCGGAAATATAACTCTAACTCAACCATACTTTTCAATACAATGGATAGATTATATATCCTACAATGAAGAGAAAGATTCGATTCACAACTATATTTTTTAAAGCTTTACTGATTTGTATCAGCGAAGTATGGTTAAGCTTGCTTTACAAGATTCTAATCTTTCCCGTCTGTAAAAAAAAACGCATCATAAATACAAGAAAAAGTAAAGAATATAAACTAAAATTGAAAATCACTTAGGCCTAAAATTTGAGTTTGTATTCTAACAGTACGCAGGAGCAGTTCTAGGGCCGGGCAATCCGGACCCATGCCCGGGGCGGCATTTGGATCGAATTTGAAATATATATATATATATATTTGTTACAAAGAATTTGATGTATTTTCTGAAATATAATTGGGTGTGAATTTGGTATTGCATTTAACGTATCTTATTTTTTTTTTTGTACTCTGTTTATTTAATGGCAGTTTTCTTTTTTTGTTTTAAAAATTGAAGGGGTTTTTTGGCGGGGGTATATGTTAAAAGCATGAAATTTATAATATGTTTTCACATCTTTCAATTTTTAAAAATTTTCCCCCCCCCCCAAGGGGAGGTTTAAACGAAAAAAAAAAAGTTTTTGTCCAATTAATTGTTTTTTTTAATTTGTGACATTAATTTTTTTTTAAATATATTTTTTAAAAAATAAAATTTTTAGAAAATGGGAAAAAAAACTGGAATTAATAAATTTCCAAAAATTAAAAAATAATTTTTTATTAATTTTAAAAATTTTTAGTAAAATTGGGGGGAAAAAGGGGTTTTTAAAAAATTTAATTTTTTTAAAAAATTTTTTAACATCAAAAACACCTTTTTAAATTAATTTAAAAATTTGAAATTTTTTTTTAAAGTTTTTAAATTGTATTTATTATCAAAACTACTTTTCAAAAACAAGATTTTCCCTAAAAAAGGAAAAATCAAAAAAAACCCCAAAAATTTTTTTAAAAAATATAACAAAAAAAAAAAAATTTTTAAAAACCTTTTTAATTTTAAAAAAAAAACCTTTATAATTTACAATGGTTAAAAAACTATTTTTCCCTTTAAAATTTTAATACAAAAAAATTTTTAAACAAAAATTTTTTTAAAAATTCCCAAATTTTAAAAATTTATTAAAATTAAAAAATTTGGGGGGAAACCTTTTTTTTTTTTGGGGTTTTTATGATTTAAATTTATTTTTATAAATTTTGTAAAAAGGATTCAAAAAAAAATGTATTAAATAAAATTTAACGTAATTTTTTTTAATTGAAAAAATTAAAAAGATTTTTTTTTTTTAAATTTTTTAAAAAAAAACATTTTTTTTTAAAAATTAACTTTTTTTCATAAAAAAGTTTAAAAAAAAAAAAAAAATTTTTTTTATCAAAAAGATGAAAAAAGGCGGGTTTAAAAAACAATTTAAAATTTTTTTTTTGTAGGGACTCCCCTTTTTTTAAAATTTTTGGGTTTTTATTTAGTAAACTTTTTCAAATAGTGAAAAAAAAAAATTTTTTAAAATTTTTTTTTCAAAATAAAAAAGAAATTTTGTATTAAAAAAGGGTTTTGGGGTTAACTATTAAATTAAAATAATATATATATATATTTATATATATTTTAAGAAAAAAAAGGGGGGAAAAGGGGGGGGGGAAATTTTTTTCCTTTTTCCCGAAAAACCCCAAAACCCCCCAAAAAAAGTGAAACGATTTTGAACAAATAGAACAAAAATGAAAAATTATAGCTAAATAAATACAATTTCAAAGAACAAAATATTCAATTAAAACATTTCAATAAAATCTAGAAAATATAAAATTAGAAAATTGAATCCGGAAGCGATAGAAAATAATAAATACCAATTTTATTGTGAAAATTATCAAATATAAATTACATCTGTGGCGCCATCTTTAAAAAACTTACAACTAAAGTAAAATTTTTAATTCGAAGAACGTAAATTTGAATCATAATCTATCATTTGTTATAAAGAAAGTTTGCAGTATAGTCATATTCTGAACAGCATTTAGAGAAATTTTGTAATTATTAACTTTTTTTTGCGATCCGTAACTAGATCATCATTTCTATGCAGGCAATGAAGAATTATATTTCTATGAACTGAGGTTGGAGACGCTAGTTCAACAAGACTTTTTAATAATGCTAAAATCAAAGATTTTTCTTTTAACATAAATATGACATAAAAAATTACTATCCATTTTTAGTTTTAAATAAAAACAATACATTAATTGTACAAATTGGAACAAATAATTTTAAAAAATCTAAATTAAAATTAAATTTAGGAATAAAATCAAGTAAAAGTTATCACTAAAAAGATTAAGTAAACAATGTACCTAAAAATATGACATGAATTCGTATATATATTTTCATTTTAATCGAAATGCAGATATTTTAGTAGAAATAAAACCCCCTCGGGGGGTACTTTAGGTATGAGGTAAAAATTATTTCTTGCACACACACACAGAATGCAGAATCTTTTCATCTGTACTTTCTTTGAATTTTTAATGTTTTCTCAAATTAACTGGATAAGATTCTATTTTTGATACTGAAGTTGTTTTGAAATTTAAATAATATTCATAAATTTTGATAAAATTATTAAAATGTTAATTAAATTATATTAATCAATATTAAAACATCTTTTAATGAAACAGTATTATTTCTTTTGACATGTTTAAAAAATGTTTTATGTATAAGAGCGCATTAATTTAATATCATTAAATGTACGTAGTTGAAATTATAAAAATAGTTGATACAAACATTATTTATAAATATTGAACCTAGAAATAAAGTAAAAATAACATTTGTGTTTAACTTAGCGGAAAAAAAATTCATTATAAATGTACTAAAATTTACTTCTAGTTAAAATTATCTGAGCAAAAAAATAAACATTTATATATTATATGTTATTCCTGTTATTATGCAATAATAACAGGAAGTTATACAAATGAATTTTACAGATTAAGAAAAATAGTTTATAACGTCCATAATAAAAAAAACCTTATTATAACTCCCATTCTGAGACTCCATTAACGTTATTTCATATTTTCTACTAGTTATGTAATTAATAGAAAGATAATCAACATTCAAATTTGCGCTTGTTTCGAAATGAAAAGAAAATTAGAGGTTAATGTCTGACACAACATTTTTTTTTTTTTGCAATTGTTTTAAGACGGTTTGATTAACATAGCCTTGAACTTCTAATCAAGAAAGGTACAAAATCCATGTCGAATCTATCGTTACACAAACGTTTGATAAGGTAAAAAGATTATATTGCTTCTAAAAAAAAAAAATTGTAATTTCCAGAAATAAGTTTTTAAATAAAAAATTGCGATGAACAAAAATAAATATAGCTGGTGATAATAATGCGATTTTTTTAATTCTGTTTTAAAATACTGATATATTAATGTATGCCTTATATATATATATTACTCATAAAAAAACATTTCAAACGTTTTATAGACGAAGAAAGTCAAATTTGAAAATTTGGAATATTAATGTTCTTATATAAATCACAAAATATTTTTACGAGTTTTAGTTCATATTTTAATTGGTTTTTTGTAAATATAATTTTTCATAACTGTGTGTGCTTTCATTGCAGTTTTATAGAGAAAAAAAGTAACTTCGAAAGAAATAGCTTTTCTATTAATATTAAACTGAATTTTTTTTTATCTGAAAACTTTGCTGCAATCTTGTAGAAAAAGGCAATTAATAAATTCGATAGTTTATGTTTTATAAAGGAAATCCTGCTCCTGTGTCTATATTTCCATATTAAAAACTATGCATTAGATCATGAATTAAAACCTTTTAATATAATATCACCCACAGAATTAATAGTTTTTACTTTTTAGTGCCTTTAAAACGTGGAATCAAATTTATACTATTGCTTGTGTGAGGAAATGGTAAAAAATAAAATTAATTTGAAATATGTAAATGATGGAAAACTATTCCTGTTTTGAGAGAAAGTTGCTCTTAGTATATGTAGAAATACAAGACTGCATATGTAGAAATAAAGAATGAAATGTTTTCCAAAAATGAACCCGTTTTTGTCAAAATTATCAATGAAACATGTTGAGAGAGAATTATACTCAATGGAATTGAATACCTTATTCGTTGAAATAACAAGTTATTGGCCGGTTAGAAATGGGTGTATAATAAACTAAAATTACTAAAATGTCAAAAAAAAATATATACTTATGATATTACGAAATAGATTTACAGCGATGCTATAATACCTAGACAATTAGCTTATAGTTGTTTCTTAGTCGATTTATGTGGAAAATAGTAAGCCAAGATGGTGTATATATGTTTAGCAAATGAATAATCCAGCTCAGTTATCGGTCTTAAATGGATTTCACAACACAATATAATCAATAACCTTCTTTTTTTCGTTTATAGAATCAGAATAGGAAGTACCGGAAATGTTCAAAATATGTCAGAGGACAGTGTATTCGGGAAAGAAGTCTTTACTTCATATCTTATTATTTTATGTATTTCTAAGTTAAATTAGAAATTTCTTCTAATAAAAGATAAGTGATGCCTATTCAGAACTCGTAATAAGCCAATAGATACATCACAATTACATAATTATTTCGCTTTTTAATAGATGGAGAGTCATTAGAGCTCCAAAATTCTGAATTTCGATTTATAAGAAAGTTGTGAACCACATATGAATGTGAATAAAGTTTAAGAAAATTCTCCCATAGGCATTCTTTCTATTTCACAGCCATTAGCATCTTTTGTTGCATTCTATTTTTGCTTTTTGGACTGATCGAGGTAGGATATCATTCTTACAGTAAATTTTGGTGATATTCGGTTAGGTAGTTTTTTTTTAATAAAAATATTTAATATAAACAGAGCATTAAACGTACTTAAAACCATCTTCATTTGTCAAGCATTATATATATCGATTTTATGAATTTAAAAAAACCCCTTATTAAATAGTTTTTATGTTAATTTTAGAAAAACATGCTATTCTTCCCCCCTCCCCATTATATGTATAAGTTTTCGAGTTTGAGTTATTCGACAACTCTAATACTTTTTTTAACTGTGAGTATCGGGGTTCTCTTAAGGAATCCGACAACGTTCGGAACCATGATTTTAAAAAGCGCATGAATGGATAATATTTATGATATTTAGTGTCACTTGGATTGGGTAAAGTATACAATTGTTTTAAGGATATTTTGACAAAAATTATTTAAATACATTATTTTGGCAAAAATTCATAGAATAATCTTTTTTTAAAAAAAGTTCTCCTTTCATAAAAAAAGCCTAAAATAATTCGCTTATATGAAGAAAAGCTTCTCAGAGAGTCTGAACTGGGATTTTTTAAAAATTTTATTATTTTCAGATTACCACCCATTGAAATAATTATCGGCGTTTTTTTTTTAAAATTGCTTCCCTCTGTTGTTAAAAAAAATGGATAAACCCACTTCAACTTATATATTTCAAAAAAATTTTAGTTGAGCCCCTGTCAGAGGTCTGAACTATATACAGGCAAATGTTATTATAATGAAAAAAATTTTAAAAAGGAGAATATTTTTTTAAAATGGGTATTCTATGTTCATTTTTGCAAAAAAAATTTTTACTTAAATAAAAATTTTTTAAAACACACAAATTTTCTTAATAATATTCTTACATAGTACTGCTGTAATAATAGTATTGTAATAATATTCTTTTATATACTGTACTGCGTGGTACAAAGGGGGGGGGTCCCGGGGGGCCCGGGTCCCCCAAAGCCCTTTATTTTTTTTATTGGTTATAATTTTAAGTATATAATGTAAAATTTAATTTTTTGTTAATTTATTAAAATTCAAATTTAAAGCTAATTATTTTTCAATAAAGTTTTTACGTGTTTTTTTCCCGAAAAACGACAAAATCAAAAATAGCATGATACAAGAAAGGTGAACTTTCAACCCCGGAGCCCCTTGAAAAATTCCTGTGGGTAGCGTCGTAATAATAGTACTGTATTAATTGTTTTTTTCTGTAAAATATTTTTAAAACAATTTTTATATACATTTTCTAATCTGAGTGACACTAAATATCATAAATATTATCCATTTATACTTTTTAAAAAACCCAAAGTTCCGAACGCAGTCGGATCCCTTTAAAAAATAAATCTTTTTTTTATACCATTGTTTCCCGGGGGGGAAACACTTTGTGGCATTTAATCCAGCTAAATAAATCCTTGTTTTTTACCTCATCTTAAGCTTAAAAACAGTCTCAACGAGTCGTTCGAGGACATAAAAACTCTTCCATTAAGTTATCTCACCGTACATATACTGTCATTCAAGACAACGACCTATAGATGTGTACACTTTTTTTATCGATCCCGTGTTCGAGACTCATTATTATGCAATATCATTTTAATTTCTTATCTTATTTTGTTCTTGATGTGATATTTTAATGCATGCACGAGATATAAAGGTAGATCAAGATTCAACGCTTCTTTAAAAATGTTTCATGCGGTTCTGATTTCTAATTTCGGAAAAAAATGACTATGCACAGTGCTTTTGAGGATTCATGCCCCTTATTCAGGGGTTATCCTGCTGATCCCTCTAAAAGAGGTGATTATTATTATTTTTTTTTACTCCCTTTTTAAGGATTTTTATTGTGTTTTTTTATTTGTAATATATAAGAGTTATATTTCTGCATGTTTTATTTCAGGTTCTGTAACGCTGGTGATAATTATAATTTAAATCAATGATAAAACTCCTCTAATACATTTTTCCCCAGTAATTAGCATCGCATTCCTTTTTGTATGAATAAATCATTTACTATTTGATCCAATTCAAAAATTAGTTTTAAAAGCAAACAATTCCAAATTTCATGAGATTTTTCAATTCTACTATTAACTCACAATCTCTATATATTTATTTATTTATCTTGGGGGGAATTTTTTTAATCGTTTAAAAAAATACATTTTAATGCGCTCAATTGGGGGAAATTTAATATACATGGTTGGGGTTTGGGTGTCAAATACAATAATTTAAAATTTTAATTAATAAAAAATTTAAATTTATTAAAACTAATTTTTTTAAAAATTACAGGTCAACTATGTTGGTGACTTAGCGACCATTTTGCCGAATTAGTCAAAACTTGAAAAGGTTTATTTTTCTCACGTTTTAAAGCATTCAGTTGAACTGAAATTTTATATACACGATTGTTTTGGATGACAATACCATACTTTTAGAATTAATAAAAATTATTTACCACATAATGTTGTGGTTCGGTCATATGTATATACATATTTATATTAATTGTAATATTTAATAAAAAGCAACTAAAAAAAAAAAATTTTCTTTGTTCATCTAAATAGGAATAGACTTAATTTTATTTTTTTATATTACTTGTTTTTAAAGATTTTAAAACAATAAATTTATAAGGTGAAATTTTACTATGGATTTATTGTAGCAAAGCTGAATTTTTGTTATGCTGTTGCTTTTATTTACAATATCGACTTCAAAAAAAATTTATACTGTATGGAGAAAATGAAAACGAGGAAATTTATAACAAATTATTGTGGAATATATGTAATATTTAATTCGTACTGTATAATTAAGTAGTTAGCATATACATAAATGAGGATTTTTCCTTTTAAAAATATGACAACATATTATCGAATCAAAAAGTTTTGAGTAATAATATTATTTACTTTAATATAGTGAATCGTTTTTTTTTTTTTTTTTTTTTTTTTTTTTTAAAAAAATAAAATTCTTAAAAATAGAGAAATACTATAAATTATCTAAAAGAGAATAAGATCTTTTAGTAATGAAATTCGCTATGTTCTTTTTGTTAGGATTTGTTCTTCAGTAAAACTTGTAAAATAAAGCAACAGATAAAGGATAAACTATTTCAAGTTTATTTATAAAAACAGAATAGTTTTTTTTAAAAAATGAAACAGAAGTGAGAATTGAATTTGTATTAATCGTATTCAAAATTATAATTTAAAAGTAATCTGTGAGAAATGGGTTATTTATTAATAATGTACAGGGAGAGTTTAAATTCTACTTCCTACAGTAATACTAAATATTTATCTAAAAAGAGCTAGAACGTTATTGGTTTTTTTTTTTTTGTTTTTTATGAATATTTACTTAATAAAAATACAAAAAATCCTTACCGTACCATTAGAAATGTAAAAGAAATTGTTTACAAAATAAAATAAAAGAAAAATGGAATTATTTTTACACTACATAATTATTTTTTCATTTATATTAAAAGCACGATTCATTCTATAATGATATATGATTTTTGAAAAAAATCAAAATCTTAATACTAAGAGTATATTTTGAAAACGATATGCTTTCTTGAAGAGCGTGTTGTACCTTTATAAATTTTGATGCAAAAGTTTGTTTTTAGAATATTATTTAAAGTATAAAATAAATAAAAAGCTATTCACTATTTGTATTTTAGTTTATTTTTTGTGTGTAACATTTTAAAGAAACAAAAATGTACTATAATTATTTAAGATTGAATTATTATGATGCTTTAAAAACTGATAATATGTATATCCCAAGTGTTTGTATTCGTATTTATTTAAAGAAAATTTGTTTGCTTTAAAAATAAAAAGGTATTACAACATTTTTTTAATTCATCTTTTTTTTTTCCATTCACTTAATTACGCAAAATAATTTGGAGGAAACTAGAGTATTGTTGTGGATATGAAAATATTGAATTTATGCAGCACAAAATTTTGATTCTTACTTGAAGAATAAATAAAGAATAATACACTCTTTGCTAAAAAAAATATGTGCATCGAGAAAGAGTTGTAAGAATAACACGAAATTTACGTAAGTACAAAGTTGCTATAATGTGATTACAAAATCAAAGCAAAACGACAATTTATTGTAGAAAAAATTGCAAGCGAATGAAGGTTTTAGAACCTTGTTGGGTCACTTGTAGTATGAATGCATGATGTGATACTGTCAGGCATTAAAGCATAAAATTCTACTATGATGTCCTGTTACATCTCGTTCCATAGTTGCTGTAAGCACGTCTCTAATTCAATCAAACTCGTAGGATGTCCAACTAGCCGTCCTGAATGATTCCAGATATGCTCGATCGGTGACAAATCTGGGGACTAAACAGGTCAGAGAAATGCGGATTTGTGACGGGGACAGTCCTGTGAAACCTTTGCTGTGTATGGGCAAGCATCGTCTTGTTGAAAAATGGCTCCTAGGAGCCTGCCGTTAAGAGGTAACACGTATGGCTGAAGAATGTCACAAACGTACCTCTGGACTGTCATGCTGCCGTAGATCAATATTAGGGAGCTTTGTTATGTTTATTAAAAATAATATATTTAATTTAAATCTATAACTAATAACTTAATTTTTTTTAGGCTATCTTCCAGCTCGATATGTTCTAACTTTTCTCATAGTAGCAGCAAGATGTCTAGAGTATGCTCAAAGAGCGTGCTTAAGTGTTACAATTGTAGTAATGGTTAACCACACCGCTCTCAATCTAATTGAAAATGATACACCTTCGGTTGATGATACTTGTGAAGTACCCCAAGCAATAAATGTTACTACTCCAAAACAAGAGGTAAGGTATTTCTTAAAAAGTTTTTGATTAATCGAAATACATTCAAAACAGTAACAAAAATTTAATGTACATTATTTATTTACTAATTGTATGATGCATACAATCGCATAAATATCAATACAAAGTTTGTAATGGTTAACATTCATGCCTGCTTTCGCCGATAGTGAATTTAATTTTCAAAAAAATATTATAACAGTCATATATTTCGATAAAATTCATCTGTTTTGATTAATTGCTACTATTATTTATATTGGCTATTGATCTCTACTATTATTTATAGGATTTAAGCAACGCTGACGTAGAAAATAACATTTAACATTATTACATTCATTATTGTTTTAATTTATGTGCAATTTGTAATTATATATATATAAACAATATGATTGAAAAAGAATATTATTATTTAGAATATTATTACATATATATTAAGAAAGCCATCTTTATTTCAAGATTTTCAAAAAATGTTGCTTCCTAATTCTCCTTGGTATGATTTGGAGAAAATTAATTTTCACATAACAGTGAATGGCTATAGTTTTTGCTGTATTATAATTTTTCACCTATATTTCCTATACATTTTTGGCATAACATTTAATTTAAAAAGAGCTAAGTATATTTCATATTAATTCATTAGCTAAATTTTGTAGGAATCTTTTTTTTAATTTTAATTACCATATTTACTCGAATCTAAGCCGACATTAGTTCTAAGCTGCATTCCAAATCCAAAAACAAATTAAAAAATGGTTTTAAAACTAAATAGTTCGATATTCTATATTTACGAAATAAAAAAAATTAAAAACGAAAACTATTAAAAAGTAAACATTTTATTTTACCAGTATTAAAAACTTTTAAATACGTTCATGAATCTATGATTGCTTTACCGTCAGTATCATGTTCAATATCCTCCATCCAAGGGATTTGTCCGCCTTTGATTCTAAGCCACACCCGATTTTAAGTAGCATCAATTTTGAAAAAAAAATTACAGCTTAGATTCGAAAAGGTAATTTGGTTCAATTTTGGGTTTCCCAAAATTAGATTTAAAAAAATTGTTTTTCCCCAAGATTTAAGATTAAGGTATACTATTGCAAAAAATTTTTTTTTTTAAAAAAAGGGAGATATGGGGTTTTTTTTTGTGTTTTTTTGGAATTTATATTTTAAAAAAAAAATCCAAAATTGAAAACAAAAAGAAAAAAAAAAAATTTTTAAAAGGGGGGAAAAATACTGGCGAAAATGTACAAAAAAAAATTTCTTAAACGGGCCCTCTTTACAAAAAATTTTTTAACAAATTCCAATTTCAATGTGTTACTTTTTTATTCATGTTTGTGATTCGGATAAGAGACTTTTAATTTTTTCAAAAAAATAGAGCATTATCTTAGTGACTATATGAAATTTTTTAAAACTTTTTTATATTCACAAAAGACTGTAAATTTTGAAATAAAACGTGTTGATAAATAGAAGGGCAAAACATTTCACTGTTACAAAAAATTCACAAAAATTTTTCAAAAAAAACTTTTTTACAACACTGTCCCCGGGTTTTGAAAAAACACATTTCTAGTAAAACTCATT
Source organism: Trichonephila inaurata madagascariensis (assembly GCA_019973955.1). Classification (NCBI taxonomy): domain Eukaryota; kingdom Metazoa; phylum Arthropoda; class Arachnida; order Araneae; family Nephilidae; genus Trichonephila; species Trichonephila inaurata. The sequence goes on along the minus strand of BMAV01023915.1, from coordinate 6,499 downwards.
TTTAAAGTTTGACATCTTGTGTAAAGTTAGGGTATCTTTTTTTTTAAAAACACTTGAGTTTTTTTTCTAGTGAATGGAAAAATAAAAATTTTTTTTTGCAATAAGGGGTTTTAAAAAAAACTAGAAAAAATTTTTTCAATTTTTGAAAAAAATCATGATTTTAGGGAAATTGACATCACGTAATTCCTTACACGAAGCACCTCTACACGAAGGATATTTAATGTCATCAGGATTTGAATTTAGGATTCGATAGAAAACATGCCACTCACGAGCTCCGAACATGATCGTTCAGGAACTAAATTTGAAAATTCACACACAGTCTAATTATCTCATCACATCATGTTTATTAAAAACTGCGAACAGTTGAGCAGAAAAAAAGTTTTGGGGAGTTTTGGGGTAAAAAATTGCGAATTTTTGTTCATACAGATTTTTGAAATGTATTTTTTTTAAAGACAAGTGTAAAAATATATTCCTTCCAAAAAAAGGATGCCACTGCATAAAACCAAAAAAATGGTTTCTATTTCCGATATAATAGTTTTTGAATTTCGAAATTTGGATTGGCTTAGTTATTACAAAACATATAGTATAATGAAAAGAAATACAATATCTTTTAAGTGTAAAATAATTTAGAATGATTAACAGAAAAAGTATTCAAAATTTGAAAAGAATAAAAAGGAATAAAAATTTTTTAAAAAAAACTGTCTTTACTAACATATTCTATTGCCCGAAATTTTTTTTTTTATTTTATTAAAAGATCTCTGCATTACAGCTTTGCATGAGGTCTTTTTTTTTGATGGATTGGTTAATACGAAATAATACAACGGTCCCGATAAACTACAAGTACATGCTTTTTTTTCCCCCACACGAACGAAAGCTTCCAAAGTGCTTCCAAACTTTCTTTTGGACCCCCTATTCAATTTTAGTTTTCCTCCCCCATAAAATAATGTAGTAAAATAAATGATACTGTATTTTGAAGCAAAATCTACAATACGACTTTAAGTCTTAAGGTATCACCGGCGTATATAAAAGTATCACTATAAAGCGTTTAAATTTTCCCGGACTTTTATATACGTCTTTCCCAAGTACGATCATTTCTTTCACCCGCCATTCATAAAAATTTTTCGGAAGGCCTTGGAATGGTGGACCTTAAATGTTTTTTTCAAAGGATTTACTTTTTTCATAGAATTTGATTATTCCTTTTTCCCCTGGCCCCGGGGAGCCGGGTGGTATAGGTAAAAGGATCGTGGCTTGCCCTTGTCACAATTGCCCAGTCCCAAAAGACCCGCCGTGTAGGAAGCAATGCACGAAATCTGTCGATAGCTAAAACCCCTTCCCGTTGGTGGGGTGTGGTAGTTGGGGAGGGGATCCCAGCTCGGTATGGTTCGGTCCTTGACCATGGTTAAAAAATTACGGGTCCGCGCCAAAACCCCTCGTGAGCTGAACGTGGTAACGTTAATATTCACCACTCCCCCTTTTTCTCTCCCCCCCCCTTTTTCAGTACATCCCAAATTTGGCCTAGGGGAAAAACGGGGGTTGGAGGGGAAAAAGTTTTTAAAAACCAATGGGAGCTTAATTAAAAACCGTACAAATTACAAAATCATTTAATTTTTATATAATTTTTTTGGGTCATTAAAATTGCCTTAAATTGTTAAAAAATTTAAATTTTAAAAATATATTACGCAGTATGATACATTTATAAGGTATTTACGGGAAATGTATTTTATTTTTATTATCCAGAAGTATTTTTAATTTTTTATTTTCAGTAAGTTAAAAATTTTTTTTAAAAAATCGTTTGACTTTTTTAAATCCGCCCCCCAAGTTATTTTTCCCTTTCTGGGGGGTTGCGCCCTACAGTTCGAGAAACGCTGGCTTTACAGGAAAATTTTTCTCCACTGGGAATGAATAAAATATTGAAAACCCAGCTGGATTGGACTGTCCTATTGTATTAATGGAAGAGTTCTTTGTAGTAGATGATGATAATGTGTACAGCCCCAATTATGGCAGACAAAAACATTTTGGAGTTTGTTCAAAGCTCAAAAAATATCATTGATGATTCCGACAATGAAAGTGTAATGAATAATGCAGCTCCTGTTCCCACGTCATCCGAAAGGAGGAGCATCATGAAAAGTTTGCGGATCTATTTAGACGCACATTCCAAAGGTAAAATGAATAATAAAAGGGACGACATTGAACAATTTATTGTCAATTTGATGCTAAAAATACAACTGTAAGGAAAATATGGGATTACTTACCAAAAACTCAAAAAATGCTTGGTTTTTCAAAAAAAAAAATTGTATTAAATTTTATGAAGTTTTCGGGAATGTTTTTTGTTTTATTCCATTGATTTATATTAAATACATACATATAGACTTACATAAGGTACAGGCGTATTCAGATACCTTAGGTTTTCGACTACGTTCAGAACCGTGATTTTGCAAAAGCGTATAAATGGATAATATTTATGATATTTAGTGTCACTTAGATTAGAAAACGTATTTAAAATTGTTTTAAGAATATTTATTCAATAAAATTATTTAAGTTCACTATTTTGACAAAAAATGAACATAGAATGGCATTTTTAAAATATTCTCCTTTTTGAAAATGCTTCTATTATAAAAATTTTGCCTGTATATAGCTCAGACCTTCGTACAGTGGCACAACTAGAATTTTTGAAATAAAATAACTTAGAAGTGGTTTATCCATGTTTTACGACAACAGAGGAGAAATTTTAAGAAAAACGCCGATAATTATTTCAAATGGTTGTAACTCAAAATAATGTGAATTTTCAAAAATCATAGTTGGCCTTTGTACAAACTTCTGAGTTTACATACAGGCAAAATATTAAATATAATAGAAGCTTTTGAAAAATAGAACATTTTAAAAAAAGGTTATTCTAAAAATTTTTGCCGAAATATTGTATTTAAATCATTTTTGTAAATGTGTCCTTAAAACAATTTTATACATGTATTCTAATCTAAGTGACACTAAATATCTTGAAAATTATCCATTTATGCGCTTTTTTAAAATCACGGGTCCGAACGTAGTCGGATACCTTAATACGAAATTCTTTTAACCCGAAAAAATATTTCAGCCCCCAGAGAGTTTCATGTTAACCAATTTTCACTGTATTTGTTTTTCACGCAGGGGGAATACTTATGGACACCATCTATGCAAGGAATCATCCTTGGTGGATATTTCTATGGCTTTGTCTGCACACAAGTGGTTGGAGGTCGAATGGCTGAGATCGCTGGGGGCAAATGGGTCATGGGACTTTCCGTCCTCATTGCTTCACTATTGACCGCCGTTACTCCATTTGCTGCTGACGTCGGAGTTGCGGCAATAACAATTGTTCGTGTTATGTTGGGGCTCGTTCATGTAAGAATTCAATCCATTAGTATTCTCAATAGTATTAAAACTATTATTTAAATAACACTATTGAAAGTTTTAATTTCCTAACATTTGAAATAAGTTTATAAATAGTTCCTTTCTCACAGCACAGACATACTTTGTAGGATATACTTTATTTTAAGAAAATACGGTTTTCCATTGAATGAGCAAAATTCTAAGATTTTAGTTCAGTGTCTGAGTTATATTAGTTACATGGGTATTATACCAACGACCAATTTCGTTGAATCAAAAGACGTCACCAAATGCCGTGGTATACAGCCAATAGTGGAAACCACTCCAGCGTACGTCCGTATACAGTAAAAATAGCGTGGCAGCATTTGGCGATGTCTATTTGTTTGAAGAAATTGGTTGACGTTAAAATACGTAGGTAGCGTAAATTATTATTTAGTTATAATAATATATTTATTTATCTAGTATGAAAGAAAATTTTATATTATGATTGAAATAAGCCTAAAAAATTTCATCAGAGTTCGAATTTCAATCTGATTAATAAGAACAAAAATCATCATTTTATTTACACTAAACATTTAATTTTCACATGAACTTTATACGGAATATTTAAATAGATAACAGTTTAAAAGAAGTGTCTTCTTATCTTTAAAGAGAAATCAGGGATATTTAATGAATAATAAAATCAGATAAAACCTCTTAATCAAGGTCTATGAGATAAAATTCCAATGCCACATTTTTATCGAATTCTATTTACATATGCCTTCTGTTTAAATATCACACGCAATGTATTGAGATATCACATAACCCCCCTCTAATCAAAAAAATTACATCATAATTATAAAATGCAACAGAACTGTGAAATTTTATTATTCAATTGTTTTGATTAAAATAAATATTCATTAAATATTTATTTTATCTAAACAATTGAATAATAAAATGTATTGTTCATTATTCCGTCAAATTGATCATGGATACTGGTAAAGAAATTTATTTTGTCTCAAAGATTTTGTGAACAACTGAACCAAAACATAAAATTTTAAATGATGCTTCCACCTCTTAGGGTGTTGCCATGCCAACAGCATTCGCCATGTTTGGTCACTGGGCTCCATTGGCGGAGCGAAGCACAATGCTTGCTCTGTGTATCGTTGGAGATCATATAGGAACCATTCTGACCATGCCTTTGGCTGGATATCTCTGTGAACATGGGTTTGCGGGAGGTTGGCCTTCTGTCTTTTATATACTAGGTAAGTTTTTTGCTGTTCTATAATATCGATCTTGAAAAACGGATCAGTATATTATTGTTAGTGAAGTTTAAAATTTGATACAGCCATCAGAAAAATTGGAACCCCATATAACTGTCATAATTTTCCTTGCAGTAAGTCATAATAAGTATTTTTGATCGATAAAAAAAACTTATTTAGGATGTTAACAGATTAATTAACAAAACAATTTAGCCCCCTCCTTTGAAATTAAGATTAAATTTGCTAATGTATTGGTATCATCTATATATTAAAACTCCCCGGGACAAAGTATTTTTTCCGATAAGTGGGCACGGACCCTAAAGGCCCCGGGTTCTGCCCCATCGGATAAGTGCGCCTTCTTGGTGACCCGGTTTGTAAGAAACCTTCTGAAATGTCGAGGTGCCATCTATCCGTAAAAAGGGAGTGTGTAGTGGTATCATCCTTTTTAAGCCAGTAACTACCTCCGGACTAAAGTGATTATTTTGGTCTAGAGGTAAGTTACGTGATTACGGATCCGAAGGTCACGGGTTCTGTCCTCTGGATAAGAGCACCACTTCACTAATTTTATTGTATAATTGGTTCATATGATAATAAAATGAAACATAAATTGAAAAATTCGTAAAAATCTTCTTTAAAATGTCTTACTATCATTAAAAGCACGGCTATGTAAGATCACATTAGTGAAAAAATCACCGTAAAATTATGAAATTTGAGGTCACAGTACCTAATGATGTGATAAAAGGGCTTAGTTTTTCACATTTTTTATAATATGCTAATTATCACTTAACCAAGTGATCGGGAATTTTTTTATTATATTTCCAAGAACTGATATGACTCCCTGTTTCACCCCGGGCCCGCTTGATTTTTGAGTTTGGGGAACCCGGGGTTTACATTAACAAGTTACATTGATAAATTGTTCACTTTATTTTAATTTCGGGAAAGCTATATTTATTTATAAAATATAATATTCCGAACGCGCGTAAGGGCAAAAAGTTTTAAATTTTGCTAATGCACCTATACATAAAATTCTATTCTCAATTATACATAACTTTAAATGTGTATATTTATGCATTTCAGGTAATTAAATATAAGTGAGGTGAATTTCTATATTTGTGATAAAATTCATAATAAACAAAATTGCATCTTTTTCCCTTAGGATAGTTGGATGTGCATGGTTTCTCTTCTGGATTTTCCTTACTTATAACAAACCAACAGATCATCCACGAATATCACAACAGGAAATTGATTACATCAAAAAAGGACAAAATCATGTGGCGAACGAACAAAAAGTACAAATCTCATTTTTTGGATTTTAATGATATTTTTGATTTATATTTCTCTCAACGTAAGTTGTTGTTGTTTTTTCTAATTTGAATGATATTAACATAATTTAATAACTGGTAACGTAATAAACTTCCCTTAAAACCTGTTAATGTATTCAGGCCCTTTGCTCGCAATTTCTGGACTTTGATTTGAACCGTGGGGGGGTACCGGACAGTTCAATTATTTGTAAATGAACAAAACATTAAAATGTTACGTTTCAAATTGAAGTATTTTCGTAAATTCTGACTTACTGATGTATTTGGTTACCAATATTTATTAGGAACAAAAAAATGTGATGATGGTTAGATTTGTAATTTTTTTCTTTATTTAAAGATTACCATTAATGCAAGGGCAGTGGGTGGCCCATGGGGGGAAAAATCGGACTCCCGACCGGAGGGTTGGGGTTAAAAAAATCGATCCCCCAAATACCCCCGACTCACGAGAACGTGCTCGTTAAATCAGTGGGTACAAAAAAGGCATGGGGGTCGAAACAAAACCCCGAATGGGGTGATGGGAATATTTCCCTCTCCTCTACATTTGCCTAAATTTGGGGGGGTGGAGATAGGTTGGGGGCC
>BMAV01023914.1:0-58396 GCA_019973955.1 Trichonephila inaurata madagascariensis | reverse complement strand
TAATATTTTTGGGTTGATCAAAATTTAAAGTTTGGGGAATAACATGATAAGTTTGAGATCCCATTGGCTATGGGATTAAGTTATAAGAGTTGGTATTAACAGTTGGAATTAGTGTTTTGACGTTTTTAACAATAGTTCTGTAAAAAAGGAAGCTAGTATTTTAGTAGGGAAAATGAGACCACGGCGCAAGTACTTCTGACTTTCGAGCAGCAAAAAAGTATTTTTAAATGGTAGTAGAAGTTCAAAAATATTAGTGAAGTGTAACAATATGGAACAGAACCGCCAGCATGCTTAAGGTATCCGACTACGTTCGGAACCGGGATTTTAAAAAAGCGCATAAATGGATAAATTTCATGATATTTAGTGTCACTTGGATTAGAATACATATATAAAATTGTTTTAAGGACATTATGACAAAAAATTATTTAAATACAATATTTTGGCAAAAAATTAACTTAGAATAACCTTCTTTCAAAATGTTCTCCGTTCATAAAAAATGCTTCTATAATAATAATATTTTGCTTATGTAAATTAAACACGTCTCTAGACAGTCTGAACAAGGAATTTTGAAAAATTCCCATTATTTTCAGAGTTACAACCCATTGAAATAATTATCGGTGTTTTTTTTCTTAAAGTTTCTCCCCTCTGTTGTCGTAAAACATGGATAAACCCACTTCTAAGTTATATATTTAAAAATTTTTAGTTGAGCCTCTGTACAGAAGTCTGAGCTATATACAGGCAAAATATTATTATAATAGAAGCATTTTTCACAAAAAGAGAATATTTTGAAAATGGGTTATTCTATGTTCATTTTTTGTCAAAATATTGTACTTAAATATTTTTTTATTGTAATACTATTCTTAAAACAATTTTATATACATTTTCTAATCTAAGTGACACTAAATATCATGAATATGCCTTTGCAAAATCATGGTTCCGAACGTAGTCGGATACCTTAAAGCATTGCTCGCCTTCGCGATAAGTATGAAACTGATGGAACAATAAGAGATATGTATATGGAGCGATCAGGCTGGCTGCACAAATCAACGAGCAAATCGTCTTCTACTGGAGTATTAGTTTCATTCACACGGTCACTACAAAAATCGACATCACTATGTGCACGTGAAATAGACTTGTATAGGGTAGACGTAGGTACTATATATCAAAGAGCAAAATAAAAAGTTTACATACCACAATTGTTACACACACTGAACGAGGACTACCCAGACAGAAGAACCTAATTTTGTGAATAATACCGCGCAAGATGAAAATGATCCAAATTTTGGTCTTTTTTAATGTTGGAGTACCTCAAGAACGTGGTGTACAGAAGAAAACGTGCACACTAGAGAAACTGCACTGTGAAATTGAAACGGCTAGTCACGGAATTCCTGTATCTACTCTAAGAGATATCACCAACAATGTACGGCATCGTACTCAAGAATGCTTCGAGGCGGGTGGATTATAGTTTAAATACTTATTGCAACACTTACTGTAACTTTGTCATTTTTATTCACTTAATACTTACAACAATATATGCATTTTTATTTATGGTGTATATATATTTTTTTGAGATCCCCCTTTATATTAAGGTGGATATCTTAGATATATGGAGAAAAAATTTATTACTGATCAGAACTTACATATATGCTAAATAATGTTCTATAATATAGAAAATAGGAGAACAAAACTTTAAAAAAAATTTCAAAGATTCAATATTGCCAAAAAAAAAGGTAACATTTCCGAAAAAAGATGGAAAAAGACTTAATTTTTGTTCGAAGATTTTAGATTCAAAATAATTATTTTTCTACTAAATAAATAACCAAAATTGATGATTATTGATTAGTAAGTAGTACAATGCATATAACAAGTTTTCATAACCCAGCATCTGTGGTTGCTGTAGCCTAGTGGTTATGGCCATAAACTCGTGGCTGGAGAATCCATCGCAGGACATACGGGTTCTAGACCTAGCGCTACTGAAGGCCAAACGTTTCATGGGGACGATGCACGTTAAAACTCTGTTAAGGCTCAATGTCCTTCTATTTGTATGGTGTGGCAGTTAGGAAAAAGAGCACCAGCTGTAGGCTCGTCCTCGTCACGTGACAAAGGTTCAAAATTACAAGGAACATCGAACTGCCCTCGTGTTTCTTTAAAGTTAAGGTCATTAGTTTTTTTTTACAATGAAAAGGAGGACGCGCACACTCGAAAAATTTAAGAAAAAGTTACAACTTTAATATGTGAAACAGTTTATTATATATATATAATTCAAATAAAAATACGCGCATTACGCTTGCACACATTTAATTTATTTATTTCCTTAAATGAGTATTTCCCCATTGAATGATTGTTTTGTCAATATATTATTTTCTAATACATAGGAAATTTTGGAGCAAAAAAAATATTCTTCATACTGAAGTTTATGGTAAGTACTGCAGCTAAAGTATTAACATTCAATCTTGATTTCTCACTTTTCCAAAAATCATTTCCAACTGAGAAAACTTTTCAACTTCTGCATTAGTTCCAGTGCAGCACAACGTAAATTCGACACAAATAACTAAATTATCATATGTAAAGTGTTTATTTTTAAAATGGTTAAGTATTTCCACGCATCTTTTGTTAATTTCAGCATGCTGATTTTCCCCAATTGTGAGATTTTATTAGAATTTATATATACAATCAGTCTTCTAATTTATTCAAACAGACAATTGCCATCGATTTTAAAATCAGGTATTTCTTTCGATAAAAACTCAACACAATTTTCTATATCTGCCCAATTTACTTGCGATGAAGTAAAAAAATACCCTTGAAATCTGTTATTTCCTGTGCTATTTGTTTCAGATCATTCTTCGATATATTGGAAACATGTTTGGTTTATCTCTGAATAGAGATTAACAGAGCAGTTTTAGAATATTGAAAAGATGGACACTTTTTGAGGAAGGACAGAACTTATAAAAGGAGGACGGTTGGTCACCTTATTAAAGTGCGACGTTAATAAAAGTCTCTCTTCTGGCACCGTCGAATCAGACAGAGCCAAGTTTTCTCAGTCTTCCAATTTATTGCGTATTGTAATTCCAACAGTTGATTATTTTTTAAAAATAAATACGAAAGAAGTTTTTATATTATTCGATGTTTCCTCCCTGTAACAGTTTAATTTGTGTCCTCTTATCGCAACACATGCTAAAAAGTACCAAATTATCAATTTCATTAAAAAAAATACTTTGACTCTCTTTTCACCATAACATAAGCTCAAATACCTAATTCTTTTTGTTTACCCTTGTGGAAATATATCTAACACTAAAATATTTCGTATTTTACTTTTCCCTTAATCTATATACCATAGAACAGTGATTCGCAACCCCCGGTCCATGGACTGGTACCGGTTCGTGGATCAAATCGTGCCGGGCCGCCTAAAGAACCTTAAACTATTGCAATTTTATTTAAGGTATCCGACTACGTTTGGAACCATGATTTTAAAAACATGCATAAATGGATAATTTTCATGATATTTAGTGTCACTTAGATTAGAATACATGTATACAATTGTTTTAAGGACATTATGACCAAAAATTATTTAAATACAATATTTTGGCAAAAATTAACTTAGAATAACCTTTTTCCAAATTTTCTTCTTTTGTAAAATTCTTCTATTGTATTAATATTTGCCTGTATATGGCTCAGACCCTGTATAGAGGTCAAACTATGTTTTTTGAAAAATTCAAATTATTTTCAGAGTTAAAAACCATTTGAAATAATTATCGACGTATTTTCTTAAAACTTCCCCTTCTGTTTTCGTAAAACATGGATAAACCGATTTCCCGAGTTATGCACTTCAAAATTCTAGTTGAGCCTCTGTACGGAGGTGGGGAGTTTCTAAGCAAAGTATTAATACAATAGAAGCATTTTTACAAAAGGAGAACATTTGGAAAAAGGTTATTCAAAGGGTTAATTTTTTGCCAAAATATTGTATTTAAAAAATTTTTTTTTGTCATATTGTCCTAAAACAATTGTATACATGTATTCTAATCTAGTGACACTAAATATCATAAATAGTATCCATTTACGCTTTAAAATCACTGTTCCGAACGTAGTCGGGTACCTTAAGGTGATCATTTCTTCGGATTGCGCAACTTTCCACAGAAATAACATTATATTCCACGTTAAGTCACTTTTACTCATTTTAGGTGTAACTATATTTTATTCTGGTCATATTTATATATAAATGTGTAACTAAATTAAAATCGTTAAATCAAAACAATCTAAAATATAAACAATCAACGTGTCCCACCCTCTGCGGGCCGCGGTAAAATTATCAAACGTTGACTAGTCTCCAGCGATAAAAAGGTTACGGAGCACTGCCGTAGAACATCTTTTCCGCATAGACAGGTTTTTAAATTGTGAAAAAAAAATTTCGATATATACATATAGTGTATATATATGTAAATTTATAAACATATGTCGCAGGATAATGATCAATTCACGCAAGATGTTAAAATAACGTCTCTTTCGGGTCATTTCCCTGATGTTAGTAAGTGATTTGATCAAATCCCCGAAAACGGTTATAGCGAAATGATGAAATGAACAAGTCAGCATTTATAGAAGCTCTGTTTTCACTTGTTACCACTCCCTTTTACCGCCCCCTTCTCGTCCGTGCCAGGCAGCGCCGGGCTTCTGACGTGACACATCGAAACAAAATCACTTAAATATCATTTGTTAGTTTTATTTAGTTATATATTCTTTGCATTATTATCTTTCAACTGATATATCACTTTTATATGCCTGAAAGTTAGAAACTGGATAAAATTTAAATTGAAAAATGTAAGCAAACAAATTAGGGAATTCGACCATGCCCTCTTTATAGATAAAAAAAGCTATTTTGAAAAGGGAATAATTACTAAAAAAAGTGTTACAAACAAAGCAGGATATTTCCGAAGTATTCATTAGTGTATAATTTTAAAAAAGAGTTTGAAATTATACAACAAATATCATTAAAAAAATACCAGCTTTATTATCTAATTGTTTTGTTAATTAATTTCGAATAAATAATTTATAATTCATTGATTATTGTTATTAATTACTCTACTTTTAATAATGTACCATATTTGCTAAATAAACACTTTTAAGCTCTTGACAATATTATTTCACTGAAAGAGATTAGGGATTTGATCAAAAAAAAAAAAAATCACTTACTTTTTCCTTAGGGAAATCCCCTTACAGAGCTCTTATTTTAACATCTAGTGTGAAATGATCCCTTAGGGTCCTTAGGGATCCCTTAGGGATTTGATGAAATCCCTAATTTAACCATTTCTCTGAGACACATATAATGCTGAATAAACTTATAAAGAAAAAGAAATTCTACTAAATAAAATTAAAACGAGAAGTTAGAAATTAAAATTAAATTTAATTTAAACGGTAAGATATTACTTCAGGAATAAAAAAATGTCTGATGTGTGTTCACCACTACTTTCATACCACACTGCTAAATTTGTTTTGATTATTTAAATTTTCACAAAATAATAATAATAAAACTAGGAAATATAAATGATGTAGCCTTTTACATAGCACCAAAAACCAAAATAACGGATGAATATTTAATAAATCAGCAAATACTCATGACTTGACTTCAAAATACGTTCATAACATTTGTATAATAGCAGGGTAAAGATATTTTTATAGCAGTTTTTCTTTTTCAATCTATGTGATTCTTAAATCCGGATTTTAAGACATACCTTTAGTGAACAATGGAAAATTTTGTAGCTTAAAATATATAGGCTCAAAAAGAAAAATGAAGAACTGATTTTTGTTTTTGCATTTTATACAAGACTTTCGACAACTTCAAACGAAGAAATTCCGATTCATCTATTTTTATTTTAGTTTTCAGAATGTTCCTCAGCAAAAGATAAGGAAGGACTATTTATTTGCTTTACTCGTGACTGATTTCGGAATATTTAAAAATAAATACTTTTCGTAAAAGAAGTCTAAAACGGAGAGATTACATTTCCTTCGGCATGTTTACAAACAAAGACGTTTTCCTTATTCGATTTAAATCCTTCGAATACCTCGGAAATTTTTAGAATTTCTAAGAGCATTTATTGGGATTAAAATCTTAAGTGTTGCATTCTCGATCATATAATATCAGCCTTAAAATTAGAATCTCTGAGTATCAATCTAAATGAGCTGCATTAATAGGAAGAACAATACATCTGTGAAATTGCTTATTGACATAAATAGCTGTAAGGTCATTCTTATGCATATGATGTTTAATACGATGCAATTAGACTTCATAAATGATGGCATTGATTTTATACTTCCCGAATACAAATACATTCATTCGTACATAATTTAACATACATTGTGCGTACATAATTTAAAAATAATAACTATTAATTAGAAGGATGAAATATTTAGAGAATATTAATTGAGAATATACTGAAAATTTGAATATGAACTACATTTATACAATATCTTAGGAAATTCATGCTGATATTTCTTTCATTTTTTCAGGCTATTGAATATGTTTGGAATCATGATTTTGAAAAAGCGTATGAATGAATAATTGTTTTGATTCTTGATGCTACATGAATTTGAATTACACACACACACACACACACGCACGCACACACATATATATATATATATGAATATATGTGTGTGTTTATGTAATTGTTTTAAGGCAGCGTTTCTCAAACTGTGGGGTGCTTCCCTTGGGGGGCGTGATAACTCTACGAGAGGGGCGCGAGCATATTGAAAAGTCGAAAACAAAAGATTATTTTTTAAAAATTACTTATTTACTGAATGTAAAAAACAAAATACATTCTAACATAATAAGAAATATAATACATACTTACACTGATATAGTACACTTATAAATGCACCAGTACTGCACAATGTGTTTTATAATTAATTTAAAAATACTAAATTAAGACAAAGTATAATAATTACTCCATAGTCTTATCATATATAACATTATATACAAATATTAATATTTATCTTGATAATCTGTGTGGTTTATAATTAATCCCTTAATTACCGATTAAAAGTTACGCGATTCGCACCCCAATGCTACTGCTTTCCACGTAAGCGTACGTATGTGATGTTTGAAGGAAGGGGGAGAAAAGGATATTAAGCAAAAATCCTCTTAAATAAGTACATCCTTCTCAGAAGATCTCTGTCAAGTTTCTTTTATTGCATTCCAAAGCCTTCTGAATAATTTTATGGATAGCAGTGATCGTACTTCGGACATACGTATATGTACGTGAGGGGAAAATAACACTTTAGCTGAGTGAGACGTTTATATACGCCGGTGGCACTTAAAAGTTTAAGTCGTATTGTAGCTTTAGCATCAAAGTATAGAATTATTGAATTCAATACATTGTGTTATTGTATGGAGGGGGACGTGATGAAAATTATGATGGAATATTGGATCGCCAATATTGAAAGCTTGAGAAGCACTGTTTTAAGGATATTATTACAAGAACAAGTTAGTTAATGCACATTTTGGTTAAAAAAATGAAGAAAATTATTACATTTTTAATTATATTCTCAAAACATTCCCATTTATGAAAAAAAAAAGCTTATATTATAATATTTTTGATCCTACTAGTATATTAGCTAGGACATCTGTACAGAGCTTGAACTAGGAGTTTTGAAAAATATAATTTGGAAGTGGATTTATTCATATATTTTAATGCATCGGGGAGTAAAGAAATTTTAACAAAAAAATCCCAGTTTAATCAATCGTATCTCTGAAAATAAAGCGAATTTTTCAAAATCCCTAGTTCAATCTTTGTGAGAAATATTAGCTATGCTTTTGCGAAGCATTTTTATTGTTATACGCGGATATTGTTTTGCCAATAGCCAACTCACACGCTCATTTTCTGAAGTTGTTTTGTTCAAATAGAACTCAGTTGATGTAAGGTTGACCATTCTTGTTTATCTCATACTGCAGTTTTTAGATGCATTCGAGATAAGGGAACGTATATAATGTCGAGATTAACATTGAGTTTTATACTATTAACAGGAGGTATAGTTGTATTTCCCCTCCAATGTAGAAAAATTGTATTCCAAGATCCTCTGGTGTGAATATAAGTTTTTCAATTTGTAATAACTAATTCACAAATTAAATTTCACTTTGTTTTTACGACTTAATGCAAAGTGCTTCCGGTTACTTGCTTGCTTCCGGTTACTTTAAATGCAGACATTTACTTTTGTTGTACTTCTCTCTATGTGAGAGAATCAATAAGTTGAAAACAGTAACCAAGATTCTTAAGGAGTATACAAGGTGTGACAAATAAACGAGACTTCGTGTGCAGCATTGGCGACAAATACAGAACATTTGGGGGTCCCGCTTGAAAAGTCAGGTTTTGCGCCACACTTAAGTTGGATTTTACAAAGGGGAAGGTGCCCGGCAAGGGGTGTGGCGGACCTCCTCGAACCCTGGGCCCCCTAGAACCCTGGGACCCACCACGATGTGGAGGTTGAGGGGGTGTGCGTTACGCCAATGGTGTATATCTTGAAAAATGAGTAGAGTTTGCAACAACTGTTTTGGTGACATCATCCCCACACCTTCTCTCTATTCACGTGGCCAGTTTTCGCTTTTAATCGATCACGCCGGTAGAGTATATCGTCATTTGATTTAACTTTACATGCAACTGCATTCTGCTAGAAAAATGTCAATTCGACATCAAGTTTCTTTTGTGAGAAAGCTTAAGAAATTAGGCACAAAACATTTAAAATCCTAATCGAGTCTTATAGAGATAAAACTTTTGTCTCTTGCACGTGGGTTTGAATACCATGTGAGCGGTTTTTCGGGAAAAGCACAATGAGGAAGATAATGATGAACGAGCGCTGGGCGCCGGGTCAGCAATTTCGAACAAAAAACACTGCTAAAATTCGTGATATGAGTAGGTTCCCACCCGCGTCAGTGGAAGTCGGTCTGTTAATCAAAACTACTACACTGAAGTACTAAAAGCTAAGTGAAAAAATTAGGAACAAAATGCTTTGGAGCTTCTGAGTGATCGACGGCTTTTGCACTAGACGATGCACCCGCTCACACGGCCCTATGTATCAAGCAGTTTCTAACGAGAAAAAACATTACTGTGATGGAGCATCCACCTTATTCACCTGATTTAGCCCCATGCTACTTTTTCGTATTACCTGTAGTTAAATCGTGCTTAAAGCGGGGCCTTTTTTACCTCAGCTGAATAGGTTGCAGGCGGAGAATCTTCTGAAGGGCCTTCAAAACCTTTATTCCAAAATTGTTACCAGCAATGGCTGCACCGAATACAGAAGTGTGTGAATGCTGAAGGGAACTACTTTGAAAGTGATACTGTCACGGATAACTGAATCTGTAATTACAATGATTTATGAATCAGTCTTTTATTGATGATATTGTGTGTCACACTTCTTATATATATATATATATATATATATATATATATATATATACATCTATTCGCATGCCGCCTGCAAACTGCTTTCGTTGAAATTCATTTGTTCAAAAGCTTCCTTCGATTATATGGAAAAGGAAGAATAAACCACAATTACTACTATTTTATTAAATAGCTAACAATATGTTCTGGAGATTTGAGGGCCGAAAGAAATCAAGGCCACGCACGATACTTTTTCAATTTGAACTGCAGCAAACTTCCTTTGTGTTCATCGAAAACGGCAGAGGATTTTCATCCCATGGGATGCTGCGAAAACTCGTTCAGCTGTTAAAAGAGATGCTTATACATTTCCAGATTATTTGAGCCTTTTAGAAAGCTTTCCATGCGTGTTTAACTTTTAAAACTCTTGGTAATTACTTTTAACAATTTAGAAGGAACAAGTAATAAAGTTAATTCTACTTTTGTCAACAAAGGGCCTTATTTCAGTTAATTAAATTTAATTAACGATCTAATGTTAAAAAACTATATTAACATCGTGTCATCAATATTCAAAACTTTATTGGTGCCGTCTATTTGTAGTTAGTAACTAGCCAAATAACGCAGGATAAATTTAAAATTAAAATAAAATTTAACATGAAATAATATTTTGAAAATACTGTATTAACATCAAGCCTTTCTCCACTACGTTTTAAAAATGCATTTGGACTTCAGTGGATGAACTAACAAGTGCATTTATCAACGATTGAAAATTTGAAGAAGATATATATATATATATATATATATATATATATATATATATATATAAACACATATATAAATAAGGGTGGGTGTGAACTAATAGCAGGGAATTGAAAAAAACAATGCCAGGTTCAAATTATTACATAGAGCTGCTGTTGAAGTTTCTCGTAATTTTTGGAGCCACGGACAAATAAAGAGGATGACACCTGTGCTAGAACTCCGCTCTCTCTGAGCTTTTACATCATAAAAATGTGAGCACTTTGATCAGGACAAATTCAGCGATGCATCAGCTCCTTTTACACGGAGGAGGTTCGTCAGTGGCACCAAGACTTGAACTCACGGACCCCCCGAGCAGAAATTCATTGACTATGACCATTTAATTAACCACTGTCTGCTCAAAACTCCCGGAATACTACTTGTCTCGAAGTTAATCAGACAAATGAAACTTCACACAGTTACGCGTCAAATGAAACGCTAGGAAGCCTGGAGTTTATCACTGGGTAGCGAATTTTCAAAATCCCTAGTTCAATCTTAAATGATTAGCTATGCTTTTGCGAAGCATTTTTCATAAAAGTAGAATGTTTTGAAAATGTTCTTCCGTTTTTGCCCAAAACATGCATTTAAATAATTTCTCTTGTAATAATATTCTTAAAACAATTTAATTTGTATGTGCTAGTTCAGGAGATACTAAATATAAAAAAAAATATTCATTTATGCGTTTTTGAAGAATCACGATTCAGAACGTACTCAGTCATCAATTATGGAAAAACTAGATTCACCACCTCGCAGATATCTTTTGCATAAGCACAATTCAAAATGTTCAACATTCCTAAGTTTGAACGCTTGATATCTTTGGGTAATGGGGAACGCGAAGCTTTCCTCCATCCTATATCGAAATGTATTTGGGCCTTGAAGTGGACAGGCCTGGATTGAGAGGGAGCTTCCTGATTGGTGTATTCCTAAGTTTCAAATTATTCAGTATATTAGCATGGTTTAAAATGGTCTACGTAATTAAGTTTTTAATGTATTCAAATGTAGTCACTCGATACTCATATGATGCTTGAGATCACGCACAGTTGCCACCTTTTGCTTCTTACAGAAACTTTCTGCTAAAAGATACATATTTATTAGCCCTAATAGCATACATAGGTTAAAAAGGGCATACTTTTAAAGTATATGCACTATGATGGAGGAGCCGAGAGTTCTGGTCCCTAAGATACAATTTTAATTTTGCATCTGCCCTGTTTACAGAAGTAGACGTAACCTTAAACAAGTGGGGCGTTCCCAGTTCATTGCACTTTCTCTGGTGGACAAGATTGTATTCTTACGCGAACTGTGAGTAGCCGTTGGGCAAATCAGAGTGGTGGATTGGAACAGTAATAAATTCGCAGCGGATTGTTTCGGAAGTAATGCGGTCAACTTTAAAAGAACTTGCACGCTATTTCTCTTTTCTTTTTGTCCTTTCCTTAAGATTGCTGCCAGCACCACTCAGCCTCACGGGTCTCTACTCATAACCTCTCACTCAGATAAGAAATTTTTCGTTTTTACTTGTTTTGGGAATGTAAAAATTTCAGTATGCCGTTATTCTAAATAAAATTGTGTTACCACTATACGATCAGACTTGAATTTTAGTTGAGTCATTTACTCTGGTTGTAATCTCATGATCTGTAGGAACCTCGGATCAATACATTAGACGTATAACGTGATTTTTGTTTGGCAGCAACTCTTAACAAGAACTCTATTTTACAATTACTAAAATTTAACTAGATCCCGCCTCATACAATGTCCCAAGTATTCCTCTCGGACTACCTCATACATTCATACACATCACTCCCTCGCACTATTGGAGATACAATTACACAACACCACTGTTAGAACAGCACCATCTATTACCTAAACATTGTTCGTATTTTGAAATTTTATTTGTTTTTATATTTTTTTAAGTACCTTATACTTTGACATCTTAACCCAATTATAAAATTTGAAACTGTATCTGGATTTCACAAATGATTACAAACCTTGGTTTGTCAGTTACGAAGTCTTGCATAAAGATCTTAATGTTCCACCGCTTCTTGATTTCACCAAAAACAATCAGAAAATTTCTTCAACCGGTTACCACAGATTTCAAACTCAGAATTTATCAGGGGAAATCCCGACACGACAAGTCTATTCCTAGCTCTTTAAGAGACCTAGAGCAGTTCTTAATCACTCGTATCAACACTTCCCAATATTGAAAAGGGATGAGAATATCTTGATACGAATTAAAATATGAGCTTTTTGTTACACACTAGTTGTTGTTTTTGCAAGACTTCACTCATTCTAATTATTTCCTCCCGAGCCACATGCAAGTTTTTGATCGCGTTTTAGTGTGGCAGCTTCACCCCTCATGATCTTGGTACAAACTCCTCTACCTTTTCTTACTTTTCTTCCAAGTGGTTATTTAAAATTTCCTTTCAATAACCTGCAAGCAGTTTGTTAGAGGTAACATTATATAACGGACTTCGTATTATTCTCTTAATCCCTTGTTATTAAAATATATCCCTTCTCTCGTTCCGTCGAGATGTGGCGAACGGCACAATAAGGTGGGCTTTGTTGTAATGGGTGTGACATCGACCTCTTCGTTTTCCTATGAAAGCGGAACGAAACTAAATCAACTGGAGGTATAGGACACCCCACCCCTCCACCAGCTTCGTTGCGCTGCATTTAATGTGGACTGCTTTATATTTTTTATGTAACATAACTTCAACAAATTGTTCTCTGTTCAATTTATTATGATGAGTGGATAATAGAGCTTTCTTTAAGGTTCCACGTAAATGTATAACCGTTACCGTTACCAAATGATTACAAGTCTAATGTTAGTTTTGAATTTAACGGAAAACACGTGATTACATCTGTTATGTGATCGTCATGAACTTCTTATGTTACAAATCAGGGACTACCTTCACGAATAATGAACTTTCTTTTAAAAATACATTCGAACAATGTTTTTCTTTAATATTTTATTTCACTGAATTGTATGAAATAACATAGCTTCTTTGTGATAAAAACCTTACGCAGTCTTAGCAGCAGAGAACAATTAAATAAGTTGCAGTTCACTGCAATTTTAAAACGGAAGTTTTTAAACTCCATTGTAGACTTCATCATGTAATTGAGATATTTTTTCTTTTACCCTTTTTAAGAAAACAGCCAATTAAATTTTATATGGTTTAGTTTGTTATGCATAAATTATTTCAACATAATGTATTCTGTATTTTTATAGCTCTAGGTATACTATATTGTTTGTGCAAAATAACTATTTCCAAACGATTATCCTATGAAGTTTTTATTTAAATTCCAAAATCATTGTCCCATTCCTAAAATATAATCGCCCCTCCCAAAAAAACAATCGTTAAAATTTTTCAAGACTATAAATCTGAACCTGAATTTTTCTAAAGAACTGAATATTTTCTACAGGGATATAAAGTTCCATTTTCAATATTCTTTTATTTTTGAAGATACATACATTTATGTTAAGAAATTGGAATAGTTTTTCAATTTAAGAGTTTGTTCAAATAGAAAAGTGCAACTCTCTATAGAGAAAACTTTAACAAAATTATTAAAAATAATCATTCTTTTGAATGATATCGAGATTCGTGGAAATTCTTACCGGATTACTGCAACAGCTTGAATAATTCTACCACCAACTGTACCATCTGAAGGTAACATAAAGATATGTAGTTATATTCTGGGAAATTTTCAATGTGAGAATTTGTAGTTTTAAAAGGCTTCCGAGACAGATTCTTTTTCGGTTATAATGAGTCGGTATCTTGCGCAACGGACACATTTTGCTTCATGGTAGGAAGTACTTTTACGCTTTGAAATTGTTTCCTTTTATGTTTAGAAATTCACTGGAGGATGAAAACAGCTATTTCATAAGCAGTAGCAAGCTCTGTAAATATTTTTCGCTTGGGATCCCTGCTATTCGAGCAAATATTTTTTGTTGATAGCAAACACTCAAAAAAAATATATATATGTTACAATATATAGTTCTTGGCATGAAAATAAATGGACGTTAAGGTATATGACTATTTGCGACAATTTTTTTTTTAAAAAATGGAGATACGGAGATTTTTTGTGGTTTTTATTTATTTAATACATTTTGAGAAAAAAAGGCTAAAATCAAGAAGAGAAAAATGAATTATTGCTAGTAAAATGGGAAAAAAGTGGTAAAAATTGTCAAAAAATTACGTAAAGGGGCCCGCTCTGTACAAATAGTAATTGAACAAATTCTCAATTTTTCAAGTTTGATGTATTATTTTGCTATTCCATTTTGAAATGACCTTCGAAACTAGAGCACTTTACCTTAGAAAAATGAAATTGCTTAAAATCACACACAGTGATTATATTCACATAAAGAACTGTACATTTTGTAATAAAACAGTGATTGATAAATCTGAGGGTTAAAACACTTTTACTGTTATACGGAGGACATACACAAAAAATTCCAGCAAATTATTTTAAAAACTTTTTGAGCAATCGCTGTCCCCATTTTGAGATTTTTGAAGAAAAAACACATTTTGAGTAAAATGCATTTTAAAGTTTGACATCTTGTGTAAAGTTATGGCATCTGTTTTTACTAAAACACTTGTAGTTTTTGTTCTAGCGAATGGAAAATAAAAAACTTGGTATTTTTACAAAGATAACAAGATGGCTTATAAAATAAAATCATTAAAAATTTCTCAATTTTAAAAAACAATTATTATTTTAGGGTAGTCGGATACTTTAAATGCTTCTAAAAACTTTGCTGGTCATAAAATGTTAAGAAAATGTGCTTAGAAAACTAATTAAAACTAAAAAATTTTTAACCCACTGAAAAGAGGAGCTGACACAATAAATTTATCGAGGTTCGAAGTCCTTATGTTTGCGTGGTATGGCAATTTAGAGAAGGGGTGCCAGCTCAAGCGATTTGGATGACCCAACGTCAGCCTGATCGCTTGGCCCTGGTTTAAAAATGCGAGATCCGTTTTGATAGCTCTCGTGTTGTTTCAGAATATGGATGCAAATTAAAATCAATCAAATCAAGTTAAAAATTCTAAATTATAAGAGTTCAGACTACATAAACTTTATTACATATTGAAAAACAAAATGCAGATATTCATACCAATAACGTGGGACTAAAAGTTTTAACAATTCTTTGAAGTATAAGATCTTTTCATGAATATTTGATACTGCCGCATATTAAGCTAGTGAAATATAGTAACTATGTAAGACTTCTACGGTACATTAAGCTACGTACCGTAAAATCCGGCGTATAACGCGCACTTTTAACACAAAAATGAGGTCGAAGTAGAGGTGCGCGTTATACGCCGGAGAAACTAAATCATAGTTTCAAAAGTAAAAAAAAAGAGATAAAAGTATAAGAAAAATTAGACTTCTACTCAGATTGGACTTGGTTTATTTGAAAGAAACGATATTCTCCTAATGAAATTAAAGGGTTCTGATTCTAAAAATAAACTATTTTTCAAAATTATGGGATAATACCTTGAATATTATATATATATATAATGGCTTAAAAGCACACACATACCAGCATTGTACACGCACATTTCTCGTTTTTTCGTAAAAATGGGGGTGTGCGTTATACGGCGAATATATCTAAAAATTAAAAAATGCAGCTTAAAAGTATGGGTGCACGCTATACGCCGGATTTTATGGTATGTTTTTTTTTATATGTATTGTGAAATTGTTCGATAGGTTTTAATTATATCTTTCATTCCTTTTCCAGAAATTTTTTCACTTCTAAAATTCATCGTCAAATTTCATAACCATTAATTAATAAAAGTATTTAATTAACAATGTATTAATTAGAATAGTTGGAGTTGTGTGTGTTTGTGAAATTATTATTATGATGAGATTCATTCATTTGAATTACTTCTCTAGCATATAATCAGCGCTAAAAGTTAAGAGTATGTGTTCATGAGAGATATTTTTTTTTTGTTTCTCTTACCTATCATAATTTTGAAACAATGCAATCATTTTTGATTGGGAGTTCAATATCTTGTACTCTCAAATCATGTGGGAGTTTAAAAATTTTTATTTTCCAAAAAATATCCTTTTTTTAAAGAAAAAATTAATACACTTGTGTTGTTTTTTAGTTTTATACCAATAAAGCACAGTTTTTTTTATATCAATATTTGAATAAGTCATAATGATCTATTATAATATCGCATAGGCTTATGATATATTTAGATGTCATCGAGGCCAATATCTTTCTAATTCTGGAATGTATATACTTAATCATGATCAAGTGTCACAAAGATTGTGTGAACCGGTAGAGGTCCGCATAAATTTCAGTTAAATTAATCGAGGTTGCCAAAGTATACAAATAGTTTCTCAATCATTATTAAGCGTTGTTATGTTTGTTCAAATATATTTACCTAGAGGCCCATTGAAAGTTAGTTAAAAGAATTGGATTGTTTCAATATTGTTTAATCCGATTCTTTAAACAGAACAGTTGTACGATTCTGAAAGTTCATTAGGAAAACATATTGTGAGTGAGTGAATATTAAAGTCGCACTGTTCAGCTACACGAGGGCGTTTGACGACGTACCTCGTAATTTTGAACCATGGTCAAGGGACGAGGACGACACCTGAGCTGGCACTCCCTCTCCTAACTACCACACCACACCACGGGAGGACGTTTGAGCTCTCGACAGATTTAAAGGGCATCGCGACCCAATACAGCTGGTCTTTAGTGGTACTGGGCTCGAACTCGTGGCAAGCCAGCCACAATCTTGACAATTTGGACACTGCGGCCAAGGGAAACATATCGCGTTCATTAACTTATTAATTATATGATTGAGAAGATTTGGTTATAATCATTCTGTAATTCAAAAAGGCAATTTTTTCATATTGCCAGAAAATGTTTTGTGGCCACAAGAGCCTGCTGGTGTAAGTCGCGAATTTGTGGCTGACATTGTGTGTTTTAATCGAATCGAAAACTCGATTTTTGATGATATTATGGACTCGTCGAGGAGTGAGAATGATGCACAGGAAATATGGTAAGATCTTCATTCTTAGCTTTTTTTTTTTTTGATAAATTGCAGAATAGGATATCAGCTGAGATATCTTCCTTGTCACTTAATGGTGGTTCAAAGCTGTTTCTTCCCTACTTAAAAGATTGGTAATCAAAGAAAATAAGGCCCTTAATTTTTGTCTATGATTGGATGACATTGCCAAGATGCATGCTTCAATATTTGCCGTCAAAATCCCAGTACGGTGGTTGCGGTAGCCTAGTGATCATGGTCATGGACTCGTGAAGGGCTGCGGTAGCCCAGTGATCAAGGTATCGAATCATGGCAGGCATGCCATGAGTTCGAGCCCAGTACCACTAAAGACCCGTCGTGTAGGGCAGCGATGCACGTTAAATCTGTCGAGAGCTCAAACATCCTCCGTCGGAGTGGTTTGGTAGTTAGAAGAGGGGATGCCAGCTCGGGCTGTCAGTGTCGGCAGAATACATGGTTCAAAATTCTGTGGTCCGTCACCAAAGCTTTCGTGTAGCTGAACAGTGCGACGTTATTATTCCCTCCCTCACTCCTCATGGACTTGTGTCATGAGTTCAAACACTGAGAACTGAAGACCCGGTTTGCAAAAAGGAAGCCAATACACGTTAAATACGTCGAGACTCAAACGTCTTCCCGTTGGTGTGGTGTGGAAGTTAGGAAAGGGTGCCAGATCAGACTATATCCTCGTTCACTTTATCATGGTTAAAAATTATGAGGTCCGTCACCAAAAGCCCTCCAGTAGCTGAATTAATTAATGATTTTAATATTCACTCACTTACTCCCATGAATTACGAGTACCTTTTTTCTGCACAACAAACTGTTACTGTTCTTTATAAGTGTGTTTTCTCAATACAAGAATTAACATAAAAATAGTCATCCTGAGATTTATTTCATGAGTTCTCGTGTTGTTTTCCTTGATGAACTTTAGCTTCTTTGAGAAGTGGGGTAAATAGCACCAGAATTGTATCCATTAAATGGGTAAAATAATTGTAGTACTAAGACAAAAAAACAACCTTCTAGAAATGGAATCTAAATATCAGTTTTTTAAATATCGCATAGCATTTTAAAGTTCGGGTTAAACATTCAGAAAATATATTTACCCAATTAGAAAACTGTCATAAATTCCTTTATTTTAAGTACATCAACAATAAAAATAATTTACACTGAAAATGTATAATTATACTAGTAGATTATTAACATTTAAGATATTTGCTTATTGGCAAATTTATAGCCCTCAAGGTCAGAATTTTTGCAAATTTTTTTAATACAAATAAATTGTATAATAGTTTTCTGATTAAATAAAGCTTTATTCAATAAATAATGTAATACCTAAAAAATTTTGAAGTTATTAGTAACAAAAAACTTGTACATAGTGTATTTTGTTTTTAGAATGTCTAATGAACTTTTCTTAAACTCAGTATATTAGATTGTGAGAACATATTGCAGATATTAGAATAAAGGTTGCAGCTTTATAAGGTAATATAGAAATTAGTGCGTGATATAGTAATAAATTATGCTTGCTTGCCTCACTGCGATTCTTCTATTGTTGGTGTCCATACTTTGGGACAACTTTTTTCTTTAAAAATATAAAGATATTAGGATTTTGTTGTATTTAGATTTATTTGATACATTTTAAGAAAAATATATTAAATTAGAACAGAAAAAGTATATTATTAATAAAAGAAGGAAAAAAAAATGGGTCAAGAACCCTAAAAATTACAAAAACCGGAGCCCATTCATGTACAAAAATTTATGAAAAAAATTTTCAATCTGGATGTGTTGTTTTGTTATTCATTTTTGAAATAACCTTCAGGATAAATATACTTCAAATTTTACAAAAACTAGAGCACTTTTTCTTAGTTATTATATGAAAATGTTTAAAAAAACAGTGATTATATTCACATAAGGAACTGTAACTTTTGTAATAAAATAGGGATTGGTAAATCAGATGGATAAAACACTTTCCTTTATTATACAAGAACATACACAAAAAATTCAGTTAATTATTTTCAAAAGTGTTTGAGCTAACACTGTCCTCATTTGAGCATTTTCAAAAACAAAACCCATTTCGGTAAATGCATTTTAAAGTATGACTTCTTGCTTAAGTAGTAGTGGCATCTCCTTTTACTAAAACACTTGCAGTTTTTTTGTTTTATAGTGAACGGAATATAATAAGCGGCATTTTTATAAAGCTAAAAGATGACATAAAATAAAATCTGTAAAAAAAATTGTCCATTTTGGCAAAATTCACAATTTTAAGTCGGATACTGTAAAATTTGCCTCGCTCTTCTTGGCGTAGTAAATGAAAAGACTCATTGGTTTGGCTCTGCACCTTAATATCATTTTCTCTGATTCCTTTTCATTTTATGGTGTAAGTAGAAATGTTTCGAATCATTGAAGGAGCGATGCCAAGTACTATTTTCGTCCTTTCGGGAAGGATGGAAAATATCCTTGTTCAAGATTTCGATCTTACCCTTACTCTGCATTAAGGCGCTACTCATGGAAATGGCCGGGCAATCAATCATTCATCAGATATGTTTAACTTTGGTCTGAAAATATATTGGAAAATCTTTCAAAAATTTTATTAACGCATTTTTTAACTTGGAACATCTTCCTCTGGATATCTACTGGATGAAATGTGCAACTATTTGCTGCACCACCTGAGTGGGACGTATTTTTTTTTCTTTTAAGGTGACTTCTTACCTTAAAAATGTCGTTTTCCGTCTGCAGGCGGACCTTCTTTTATTTTTAAAAGAATCTTTATGGATTTTAAACATGTTTCTTTCCAAAACAGTTTTTTTCTTTTTGAAGTAGAGCAAGGCCGCAGTGATTTTCAAAGAATACCATCACTCTAACTAAAGGGCGATGAATGCAAGTTTTCAATGAGTTTTCTCAAAATTATTTTTTTTCGGAAAACCCTTACCAGATACACATGATATCTTAGAACCAAACCACACAGATAACGTTTTAGGGGCGGGAATGCTTATTATCTTTTTTATATAAAAGTGGACCATAAGTTTTTGGCAGGCAAATATTTTTTTCATTTGTGGTAGCTTTTATAATGAAAAAACTTAAAAAATATCAAAATTTTCATATTATTATGTATAATTTTCTGTAATGTTTTTGTATTTTAATATTTCTCTTGTTTTGGTTCATGTTGAAGACCACTGTAATATGTATGTTGTGTATAAAGAAAATTATGATAATTGTAATAGGGTACATACACCGTTATACCCGTTTTTATCTTACCCGTTTTTAATAAATTTCATTAATCAATTTTTCTGAAAGTACAATATTTATTAAAAAAATTTTATGTATTTACTTATTTATTTTCTTTTTCTTCCTAAAAACACTCAATTTGTTTCAAAATTTGTTTTTATAAAAAAATTGGGTCCCAAGGTTGGCAGTCACCTTAACTCTGGTTTTTTTACAAATAAAAAATCCATTTTATATTAAAATTTCTTGAGGCATTTTATGCTTTCAATTTCTATTATTAGTTCACGCTGCCTCTCTGTATATTTATTTATATATCTTGTTCAAACTTCAATTATTTTTCTTAATCCCGAAAAAAATTTCCAACAGGATCTACCATTATATTAAATGTTGTCCAAGCATTTTTTTTTATTCCCAATAACAGTTGTTGCTTTTTGCTCGTAACTTTCTTTATAATTTTTCTGTAAAGTGTTTTTTTTACAGTAAAGTTTGGTGAAATACTCATATTTAACTGTCGCTTAGCTTAATAAGCACTTTAAGTCTTTTAATGGCTTATTAAAAAAGTAAACATTAAAACAGAAATTAAGTTTTTTTAAAAATTTTATTTCTAATGGGCTTTGTTGGGTTTCCCATTTACAGAATTGGTACATTCCACGGTAGTACATGGAACCTCTTTGATGTAACATACGTGGACAGAATTGTCGCATGTAATTTTGACGCCGGTTTGCCCTAAGGGAGCACCTGAAAATACTGACTGATGCTAACCTGTACTGGATTTTAATTTTGCCGAGAAGTGCCAATCAAGTCGCTGTAGGGATCTTTTCACATGCCATATAATCCTTACGACGTGGCCTGTCGATGTAAAATCAATCTTCCGACTTGGGCCGGGGACAGACCCGCAACGCCAAATTGCCGAAATGCAGCTACGAGCGAAGCGCCATCCAGCCACGGCTCAAAAATTAAGCAGAACATTTAAAACAACAGCGCCAAACATAAGTTTACAGATACAGTTACTGTTAATATCTTTATGCGGTTAATATGGAGCCTACAAAGGCTATTATCTCATTTCCTGGATTTCTTTCATTTTATTGTTTTTGTACAGAAACAAAACTGTTGCCCACTCACGACAAAAGAAATGTATATTTTTTAAGCAACATTGTATAAAAAAACAAATTAAATATACACTTTGGTGACGTCACTGTTTGATATTACTTCAATATGCTTGGGTGTGACTGGAACAGGGGATATAAATTCTTACTCATTATCGGGTTTTTTCACCAGGTAAGGCATAATAAAAAAAATCTTAAAATATCTTATGTCAATTTATTTATATTTTCTTTCATAATTTTTGGTAGACATGAAATATATAAATACATTTGTTTAAACAAATTACTTTCTCTATTACCCAGGTTTATAAATAACATTTTCCTAAGTTAATTTCTCTTAAGTGAATTTGTTGAAAAAATAATTTAACGTTTTTCCAATTTGTCGCCGTGGGTTTTATGCTATAGTTGTCTGATCTGCCCTCTTAGTAGTATTTCTTGGGGAAAAAAGATGAGAGTTAGGTAAGTTGATGTCGTAATTACTGTTTGGAAAGAGGTTCATTAAATTATTAAGTACAGTAGATATATATATATATATATATGCTTCTTACAGGAAATCAATTTTGAGGAATATGATCGATCAAAAGAAATTTGTATGAAGAAAATGTGATCTAATTCGAAATAAATATATATAACGAAAGAATGTTTCATTTAATGTGGGACTGATTTTCTCAAACTATGGGGCACGCCCCCTTGGGAGGTGCGATAATTCTACAAGGGGGGTGCGAGCATATTGAAAAGTCGAAAACAAAAGGTTATTTAAGAAAATTATTAATTTACTGAAAGTAAACGACAAATATAATAAAATATATAATACACTTATAAATGAATCAGTACTGTACAATGTATATATTTTTGGTTTTAAGCCCAGCAATACTAAGTTAAGAACAAATTTGATAATTATCCAGTCACCCCGTGAGCTTGTATTAACTTATCTTGATATAATTTGTGCGGTTTTCTGACATATGTTCTTAACTGCCGATTATAGGATTACTCGATTCGGCGCCATACGTTTACCACGAAGGCGAGCGTATTTTGATGTTTTTCTAAAATGGAGAAAAGAAAAAAAGACTTGGGATGTTCTCTGGAAATAAATAAATTCTTCGCAAAGATTATGAAGGTTCTTTATAGCATTTAAAGCCGTCGGAATAATTTTATAAATAGCACTGCACAGAAAAGATCGTACTTCGGAAGACGTATATATACGTCAGAAAATTAATGCTTTGGCTGATGGGGCGATCTTTATACGTCGGTGGCACATAATTTAGAGATCAAATTGCTTTAGTGTCAAAGTATAAAGGCATTGACTGAGATTCAATACATTGTTATTGTATGGAGGGGCGTGATGAAAAAAAGATGTGATTGAACTGGTGGTTATATATTGAAAGTTTGAGAAGCACTGTATTAGAGATAAAAATAGATATCATTATTTATTTGTTTCAATTGCTACTTAAATGTTAAACTATTCTTTGCAACGCATTACATAGAATGTTTTTTCTTTTTATTATTTTCTTTATGAATGAATGAATTTTGGAGGTATTTTTTGCCTATAAATGATCAAATTCTAGCTAAGTTTCATAATGCTTCATTTTAACTCTTTGAGCTTATCAAGTTTACAAATCATGGACCAAACGTTGCAGCAAGTATGGAAGCGACGAGGTAGCGACGAACCCACGAGATACGAGCTTTGATGTTCAGTTTGGCCTCTGGCTAGTCAAGGTGGACTGAAGCGTGTAATATAGATTGCACGAATAAATATACTTTCCTTTTAGACTGGCCTGATAATGTTCCCACGAACGCCCCATCTGCAGGATTAATCATTTGAGTTATTAGGTTTGTTGCTAAAAATATCAAGTCAGTGATCTAAGTTGACACATGAGAGCATTGTATGGGAATTTTTGTTAATTATAATTCTTTTTTTAATAAAGTTAATAAAGATGACGTTGGAATTACATGAGCTTAGTTATAATAAGGTAGATTTTTAAAAATGGGGTATGATATATTGGCAAGTAAAGTCAAAGTTGAAGTCATTCTTTTTAGGATTGAATATGAGTGAAAGTTTAAGGGCAAAACTTAATCATGAAAGGGTACTAACTACTTATACAGAAAGAGATCTACTGACTGCTGACTACAAAAAGTTTTAAAATAAAAAAAAAGATATGTAGGGGAAACCACAATAATTTTAAATAGATACTATCTGTGAAAAACGCCACTAAATGGGGAGAAAGAACAATACAGTAGTAATGATAAAAAATTTTCGTATTTAAAATTTTCTTAAACTAGTATTAAATTTGTGATAAACGATTTTAACCATTTGGGATCCATTACCAAGGCTATAATTGTAATTTTTAGACAAGTTTACAAAAAAGAAGAAATAAGTAAAATAAGATAAAATATTGGGTAAATAATAAAATAAATAAAACAATATTAAATGTGCATGTTTCATAAATTTGAGGAATTTTAAGAGTAAGAATACCATTATATGCAATTATAAAACATATTTATGAGCTCAATCCATTTCTGCATGACAAGATAAATATAACTTGATAATTTTTGGCTGGGATTATCCAATAATTAAAACAGCAAGCTTTATGGTTGGTGATTATTTTTAAGCCCCAGATAAATTTCCCCTAGCCAATATTTTCGTCTAGTGAATAATCAAATGATGTTGAAAATTAATTTCTTCCTTTTTGCTTTTTTAGAATAACTTCGTATTGTTATACGCGGATATTGTTTTGCCAATAGCCAACTCACACGCTCATTTTCTGAAGTTGTTTTGTTCAAATAGAACTCAGTTGATGTAAGGTTGACCATTCTTGTTTATCTCATACTGCAGTTTTTTAGATGCATTCGAGATAGGGAACGTATATAATGTCGAAGATTAACATTGAGTTTTATACTATTAACAGGAGGTATAGTTGTATTTCCCCTCCAATGTAGAAAAATTGTATTCCAAGATCCTCTGGTGTGAATATAAGTTTTTCAATTTGTAATAACTAATTCACAAATTAAATTTCACTTTGTTTTACGACTTAATGCAAAGAGATGCTTCCGGTTACTTGCTTGCTTCCGGTTACTTTAAATGCAGACATTTACTTTTGTTGTACTTCTCTCTATGTGAGAGAATCAATAAGTTGAAAACAGTAACAAGATTCTTAAGGAGTATACAAGGTGTGACAAATAAACGAGACTTCGTGTGCAGCATTGGCGACAAATACAGAACATTTGGGGGTCCCGCTTGAAAAGTCAGGTTTTGCGCCACACTTAAGTTGGATTTTACAAAGGGGAAGGTGCCCGGCAAGGGGTGTGGCGGACCTCCTCGAACCCTGGGCCCCCTAGAACCCTGGGACCCACCACGATGTGGAGTTGAGGGGTGTGCGTTACGCCAATGGTGTATATCTTGAAAAATGAGTAGAGTTTGCAACAACTGTTTTGGTGACATCATCCCCACACCTTCTCTCTATTCACGTGGCCAGTTTTCGCTTTTAATCGATCACGCCGGTAGAGTATATCGTCATTTGATTTAACTTTACATGCAACTGCATTCTGCTAGAAAAATGTCAATTCGACATCAAGTTTCTTTTGTGAGAAAGCTTAAGAAATTAGGCACAAAACATTTAAAATCCTAATCGAGTCTTATAGAGATAAAACTTTTGTCTCTTGCACGTGGGTTTGAATACCATGTGAGCGGTTTTTCGGGAAAAGCACAATGAGGAAGATAATGATGAACGAGCGCTGGGCGCCGGGTCAGCAATTTCGAACAAAAAACACTGCTAAAATTCGTGATATGAGTAGGTTCCCACCCGCGTCAGTGGAAGTCGGTCTGTTAATCAAAACTACTACACTGAAGTACTAAAAGCTAAGTGAAAAAATTAGGAACAAAATGCTTTGGAGCTTCTGAGTGATCGACGGCTTTTGCACTAGACGATGCACCCGCTCACACGGCCCTATGTATCCAAGCAGTTTCTAACGAAAAACATTACTGTGATGGGCATCCACCTTATTCACCTGATTTAGCCCCAGCATGCTACTTTCGTATTACCTGTAGTTAAATCGTGCTTAAAGCGGGGCCTTTTTTACCTCAGCTGAATAGGTTCAGGCCAAAACGGAGAATCTTCTGAAGGGCCTTCCAAAACCTTTATTCCAAAATTGTTACCAGCAATGGCTGCACCGAATACAGAAGTGTGTGAATGCTGAAGGGAACTACTTTGAAAGTGATACTGTCACGGATAACTGAATCTGTAATTACAATGATTTATGAATCAGTCTTTTATTGATGATATTGTGTGTCACACTTCTTATATATATATATATATATATATATATATATATATATATACATCTATTCGCATGCCGCCTGCAAACTGCTTTCGTTGAAATTCATTTGTTCAAAAGCTTCCTTCGATTATATGGAAAAGGAAGAATAAACCACAATTACTACTATTTTATTAAATAGCTAACAATATGTTCTGGAGATTTGAGGGCCGAAAGAAATCAAGGCCACGCACGATACTTTTTCAATTTGAACTGCAGCAAACTTCCTTTGTGTTCATCGAAAACGGCAGAGGATTTTCATCCCATGGGATGCTGCGAAAACTCGTTCAGCTGTTAAAAGAGATGCTTATACATTTCCAGATTATTTGAGCCTTTTAGAAAGCTTTCCATGCGTGTTTAACTTTTAAAACTCTTGGTAATTACTTTTAACAATTTAGAAGGAACAAGTAATAAAGTTAATTCTACTTTTGTCAACAAAGGGCCTTATTTCAGTTAATTAAATTTAATTAACGATCTAATGTTAAAAAACTATATTAACATCGTGTCATCAATATTCAAAACTTTATTGGTGCCGTCTATTTGTAGTTAGTAACTAGCCAAATAACGCAGGATAAATTTAAAATTAAAATAAAATTTAACATGAAATAATATTTTGAAAATACTGTATTAACATCAAGCCTTTCTCCACTACGTTTTAAAAATGCATTTGGACTTCAGTGGATGAACTAACAAGTGCATTTTATCAACGATTGAAAATTTGAAGATATATATATATATATATATATATATATATATATATATATATATAAACACATATATAAATAGGGTGGGTGTGAACTAATAGCAGGAATTGAAAAAAACAATGCCAGGTTCAAATTATTACATAGAGCTGCTGTTGAAGTTTCTCGTAATTTTTGGAGCCACGGACAAATAAAGAGGATGACACCTGTGCTAGAACTCCGCTCTCTCTGAGCTTTTACATCATAAAAATGTGAGCACTTTGATCAGGACAAATTCAGCGATGCATCAGCTCCTTTTACACGGAGGAGGTTCGTCAGTGGCACCAAGACTTGAACTCACGGACCCCCCGAGCAGAAATTCATTGACTATGACCATTTAATTAACCACTGTCTGCTCAAAACTCCCGGAATACTACTTGTCTCGAAGTTAATCAGACAAATGAAACTTCACACAGTTACGCGTCAAATGAAACGCTAGGAAGCCTGGAGTTTATCACTTAACCCCTGATAAGTACCGTTTTTACTTGTTTTAGAATGTAAATTTCAGTATGCCGTTATTCTAAATAAAATTGTGTTACCACTATACGATCAGACTTGAATTTTAGTTGAGTCATTTACTCTGGTTGTAATCTCATGATCTGTAGGAACCTCGGATCAATACATTAGACGTAACGTGTTTTTTTGTTTTGGCAGCAACTCTTAACAAGAACTCTATTTTACAATTACTAAAATTTAACTAGATCCCGCCTCATACAATGTCCCAAGTATTCCTCTCGGACTACCTCATACATTCATACACATCACTCCCTCGCACTATTGGAGATACAATTACACAACACCACTGTTAGAACAGCACCATCTATTACCTAAACATTGTTCGTATTTTGAAATTTTATTTGTTTTTATATTTTTTTAAGTACCTTATACTTTGACATTTTAAACCCCAATTATAAAATTTGAAACTGTATCTGGTTTTCCCAAATGATTCAACCTTTGGGTTTTTGTCAGTTACGAAGTCTTGCATAAGATCTTAATGTTCCACCGCTTCTTGATTTCACCAAAAACAATCAGAAAATTTCTTCAACCGGTTACCACAGATTTCAAATAAATTTATCAGGGAAACCCCGGCTTACACGACAATTCTATTCTAGCTCTTTAAGAGACCTAGAGCAGTTCTTAATCACTCGTATCAACACTTCCCAACTTGAAAAGGATGAGAATATCTTGATACAATTTAAAAAAATTATGAGCTTTTTGTTACACTAGTTGTTGTTTTGCAAGACTTCACTCATTCTAATTATTTCCTCCCCGAGCCATGCAAGTTTTTGATCGCGTTTAGTGTGGCACCCTTCACCCCTCATGATCTTTTTCAAACTCCTCTCCCTTTTTCTTACTTTTTTCCCAAGTGGTTTTTAAATTTCCTTTCAATAACCGCAAAGGTTTGTTAGAGGTAACGTATAACGGACTTAAAAATATTATTCTCTTAATCTTGTTATTAAAGAAATATATCCCTTCTCTCCCGTTCCGTCGAGATGTGGCAGACGGCTGTAAGGACGGGCTTTGTTGTAATGGAGATGTGACATCACTCTCGTTTTCCATGAAAGCGGAACGAAACTAAATCAACTGGGGGAGTTGGCCCCCCACCCCCCCACCAGCTTCGTTGCGCTGCATTTAATGTGGGCTGCTTTATATTTTTATGTAACCTCTTCAACAAATTGTTCTCTGTTCTTTTTTGATGAGTGGATAATAGAGCTTTTCTTTAAGGTTCCACGTAAATGTATAACCATTCCGTTACCAAATGATTCCCAAAGTCAATGTTTTTTTTGAATTTCAAAAAAACCGTGATTCATCTGTTATGTGATCGTCATGAAACTTTTATGTTACAAATCAGGGACTACCTTCACGAATAATGAACTTTTTTTTTTAAAATACATTCGAACAATTTTTTTCTTTAATATTTTATTTCACGGGTTGTAGGGAAATAACAAACTTCTTTGTGAAAAAAACCCTTTTTGAAAGTCTTGGCAGAGAACAATTAAATAAGTTGCAGTTCACGAATTTTAAAAGGGGTTTTTAAACTCCATTGTAGACTTCATCATGTAAATTGAGATTTTTTTTTCTTTTCCCCTTTTTTGAAAACACCCAATTTAAAATTTTTTTATATGGTTTGGTTTGTTATGCATAAATTTTTTTTTAAATTTTTTAATGTTTTTCTGAAATTTTTATAGCTCTGGGAATTTTATATTTTTTTGTGCAAAAAAAAAATTTCCCAAACGATTATCCTATGAAGTTTTTTTTTAAAATTTCCCAAAATCATTGCCCCTTTCCCAAAAATAAAATTCCCCCCCTCCCAAAAAAACAATCGTTAAAATTTTTCAAGACTTTAAATCTGAACCGGGGAATTTTTTCTAAAAAACTGAATATTTTCTAAAAGGGATAAAAAATTTTCCTTTTTCAATATTCTTTTTTTTTTGAAGATACATACATTTATTTTAAAGAAATTGGAATAGTTTTTCAATTTAAAGTTTGTTCAAATAGAAAAGTGCAACTCTCTAAAAGAAAACTTTAAAAAAATTTTAAAAATAATCATTCTTTTGAATGATATCGAGATTCGTGGAAATTCTTCCGGATTACTGAAACAAAAATTTTCTCCCACCAACTTTTACCATCGGGAAAGGTAACATAAAGATATGTAGTTATTTCGGGAAAATTTTTTTCAATGTGAAAATTTTTGGGGTAGTTTTAAAGGCTTCCGAGACAGATTTTTTTTCGGTTATAATGGGGTGGGTTCTTGCGCAACGGACACATTTTGCTTTATGGTGGGAAGTACTTTTACGTTTTTGTTTTTCCCTTTTTATGTTTAGAAATTCACTGGAGGATGAAAAAAAGCTATTTCATAAGCAATAGCAAGCTCTGTAAATATTTTTTCGCTTGGGATCCCTGCTATTCGAGCAAATTTTTTTTGTTGAAAACAAACACCCCAAAAAAAATATATATATGTTACAATATATAGTTTTTGGGTGAAAAAAAAAATGGACGTTAAGGTATTTTGACTATTTGCAAATTTTTTTTAAAAATGGAGATAGGGAGTTTTTTGTGGTTTTATTTATTTAATACTTTTTTAAAAAAAAAAGGCTAAAATCAAAGGAAAAAAAAATGAATTATTGCTAGTAAAATGGGAAAAAGTGGTAAAAATTGTAAAAAATTACGTGGGGGGCCCGCTCTGTACAAATAGTAATTGAACAAATTCCCCAATTTTCAAGTTTGATGTATTATTTTGCTATTCCTTTTTTTGGAAATGCCCTTTTGAAACTAGAGCACTTTACCTTAGAAAAATAAAATTGCTTAAAATCACACACAGTGATTATATTCACAAAAAAAGAACTGTACTTTTTGTAATAAAAAAAGTGATTGATAAATCTGGGGGGTTAAAACATTTTTTTACTGTTATACGGGGGAAACATACAAAAAAAATTTAACAAATTTTTTTTAAAATTTTTTTAAACCCCTTTTGTCCCCTTTTTGAGATTTTTGAAGAAAAAAACATTTTGAGTAAAAATGCATTTTAAGTTTGACATCTTGTTAAAAGTTATGGCATCTTTTTTTTACTAAAACACTTGTAGTTTTGCAGCAATTGGAAAAAAAAAACTTGGAAATTTTTAAAAAAGATAACAAGAGGGCATAAAAAAAAAATCTTTAAAAAATTTCCCCAATTTTTTAAAAACAATTATTATTTTAGGGTAGTCGGATACTTTAAATGCTTCTAAAAACTTTGCTGGTCAAAAAATGTTAAGAAAATTTGCTTGAAAACTAATTAAAACAAAAAAATTTTTAACCCACTGAAAAGGGGGCTGACACAATAAATTTATCGGGGGTTCAGGGTCCCTTATTTTTTGCGTGGTATGGCAATTTAGAAAAGGGGGTGCCAGCTAAAAAACGATTTGGATGCCCCAACGCCCAGCCTGATCAGCGGCCCGGGTTTTAAAAAATGCGAGATCCGTTTTTTTTAGCCCCGTGTTTTTTCCCAGAATATGGATGAAAATTAAAATAAATAAAATCAATTTAAAAAATTTCCAAAATTATAAGATTTTCAGATTTCCAAAACTTTATTACATATTGAAAAAAAAAATGCGGATATTCATACCAATAACGTGGGACAAAAAGTTTTAACAATTCTTTGAAGTATAAGATCTTTTCATGAATATTTATACTGCCGCATATTAAGCAAAGTGAAATTTTAACTATGTAAGACTTCTACGGTACATTAAGCTACGTACCGTAAAACCGGCGTATAACGCGCACTTTTAACACAAAAATGGGGGGTCAAATTTTAGGGGTGCGCGTTATACGCCGGGTACAAAAAAATCATAGTTTCAAAAGTAAAAAAAAAGAGATAAAAGTATAAGAAAAATTAGACTTCTACTCAGATTGGACTTGGTTTATTTGAAAGAAACGATATTCCCCTAATAAAATTTAAAAGGGTTCTGATTCTAAAAAACCCCTTATTTTTAAAAATTATGGGATAATACCTTGAATATTATATATATATATAATGGCTTAAAAGCACACACATACCAGCATTGTACACGAAATTTCTCGTTTTTTTCGTAAAATAGGGGTGGCGTTATACCGAATATATCTAAAAATTAAAAAATGCAGCTTAAAAATATGGGTGCACGCTATACGCCGGATTTTTTTTGGTAAAGTTTTTTTTTTAGATTGTGAAATTTTCGAAAAGGTTTTAATTATATCTTTTTATTCCTTTTTAAAAATTTTTTTACTTCCCAAATTCATCGTCAAATTTCATAACCATTAATTAATAAAAGTATTTAATTAACTGTATTAGTAGAATAGTTGGAGTTGGTTTGTTTGTGAAATTATTATTATGATGAGATTCATTCATTTTTAATTACTTCTCTAGCATATTCAGCGCTAAAAGTTAGGTATGTGTTCATGGGGATATTTTTTTTTTTTTCTCTTACCTATCATAATTTTGAAACAATGCAATCATTTTTTATTGGGGTTCAATATCTTGTACCCCTCAAATCATGTGGGAGTTTAAAAAATTTTTTTTTTTCCCAAAAAAATCCTTTTTTTTAAAAAAAAAATTAATACACTTGTGTTTTTTTTTAGTTTTATACCAAAAGCACAGTTTTTTTTATCAATATTTGAATAAGTCATAATGATCATTATAATATCGCATAGGCTTTTGATATATATTTGGGGGGGCATCGAGGCCAATATCTTTTCCCAATTCTGGAATTTTATATACTTAATCATGATCAAATTTCACAAAAAATTTGTGAACCGGTAGAGGTCCCCAAAAATTTTAGTTAAAAATTTAAACGAGGTTGCCAAAAAATATACAAAAAGTTTCTCAATCATTATTAAACGTTGTTATGTTTGTTCAAATATATTTACCTAGAGGCCAGGAAGTTAGTTAAAAAAAATTTGGGTTGTTTCAATATTGTTTTTAAACCGATTCTTTAAACAAGGGCTGGGTTTTACGATTCTGAAAGTTCATTAGGAAAACATATTGTGGTGAGTGAATATTAAAAAATCGCACTGTTCAGGGTACACGAGGGGGGTTTGACGACTTTCCTCGTAATTTTGGGAAAACCCTGGTCAAGGGACGGGGACGACCCGGCTGGCACTCCCCCCTAACTACCACACCCACACCACGGGAGGACGTTTGAGCTCTCGACAGATTTAAAAAGGGGATCGCGACCCCAAAACAACTGGTCTTTATGGTACTGGAGGGCCGAACTCGTGGCAAAACCCGCCACAATCTTGACAATTTGGAAAACTGCGGCCAAGGGGAAAAATATCGCTTCATTAACTTTTTTATATGATTGGGAAAATTTGGGGTTATAATCATTCTTGGGAATTCAAAAAGGCAATTTTTTTTATATTGCCAGAAAATGTTTTGTGGCCACAAGGCCTGCTGGTGTAAAATCGCGAATTTGTGGCTGACATTGGTGTGTTTTTTAAACCCAATCCCAAAACTCGATTTTTGATGATATTATGGACTCGTCGAGGTGAGAATGATGCACAGGAAATATGGTAAAATCTTCATTCTTAGCTTTTTTTTTTTTATAAAAATTTCAGAATAGGATATCAGCTGAGATATCTTCCTTGTCATTTAAAGGTGGTTCAAAAACTGTTTCTTCCCTACTTAAAAAATTGGTAATCAAAGAAAAAAAAAGGCCCTTAATTTTTTTTCTATGATTGGATGACATTTCCAAGATGCTGGGTTCAATATTTGCCGTCCAAAACCCAATTAAAGGTGGTTGCGGTAGCCCCAGTGATCATGGTCATTTGGGCTCGTGAAGGGGTGCGGTAGCCCAGTGATCCCAAAGGGATCGAATCATGGCAGGCATGCCATGAGTTCGGAACCCGTACCACTAAAGACCCGTCGTGTGGGGCAGCGATGCACCCTTAAATCTGTCGGGGCTCAAACATCCTCCCCTCGGAGTGGTTTGGTAGTTAAAAAGGGGGTGCCAGCTCGGGCGTCCCCGGGCCCGAAACCCTGGTTCAAAAATTTTGTGGTCCGTCACCAAAGCTTTCGTGTAGCTGAACAGTGCGACGTTATTATTCCCTCCCTCACTCCTCATGGACTTGTGTCATGAGTTCAAACATGAAACTGAAGACCCGGTTTGCAAAAAAGGAAAACCAATACACGTTAAATACGTCGAGACTCAAACGTCTTCCCGTTGGTGTGGTGTGGAAGTTAGGAAAGAGGGTGCCAGATCAGACTATATCCTCGTTCACTTTATCATGGTTAAAAATTATGAGGTCCGTCACCAAAAGCCCTCCAGTAGCTGAATTAGTGTGATTTTAATATTCACTCACTTACTCCCCCATGAATTACGAGTACCTTTTTCTGCACAACAAACTGTTACTGTTCTTTATAAGTGTGTTTTTCTCAATACAAGAATTAACATAAAAATAGTCATCCTGAGATTTATTTCATGAGTTCTCGTGTTGTTTTCCTTGATGAACTTTAGCTCTTTCAGGTGAAATTTGGGGTAAAATAGCACCAGAGAATTATCCATTAAATGGGTAAAATAATTGTAGTACTTAAGACAAAAAACAACCTTCTAGAAATGGAATCTAAATATCAGTTTTTTAAATATCATAGCATTTTAAAGTTCGGGTTAAACCATTCAGAAAATATATTTGCAATTAGAAAACTGTCATAATTCCTTTATTTTAAGTACATCAACAATAAAATAATTTACACTGAAAATGTATAATTATACTAGTAGATTATTAACATTTAAAGATGTTGCTTATTGGCAAATTTATAGCCCTCAGGTCAAGAATTTTGCAAATTTTTTTAATACAAATAAATTGTATAATAGTTTTCTGATTAAATAAAGCTTCTGTCGCTTAAATATGTAATACCTAAAAAATTTTTGAAGTTATTAGTAACAAAAAAACCTTTTATAAATTAATGGTACGTTTTTTCTTGAATATCTCAATGAATTTTCTTAAACTCAGTATATTAGATTGTGAACATATTGCAGATATTAGAATAAAGTTGCAGCTTTATAAGGTAATATAGAAATTAGTGTGATATTAATAAATTATGCTTGCCTCACTGCGGTCTTCTATTGTTAAGGTATCCAACTACTTGGGACAACTTTTTTTTCTTTAAAAATATAAAGATATGGGGATTTTTTTTGTTGTATTTAGATTTATTTGATACATTTTAAGAAAAATATATTAAAATTAAGAACAGAAAAAGAAATTATATTATTAATAAAAGGAAAAAAAATGGGTCAAAATTTTCAAAAAATTACAAAAACCGGGCCCATTCTGTACAAAAAATTTATGAAAAAATTTTCAATCTGGATGTGTTGTTTTGTTATTCATTTTTGAAATAACCTTCAGGATAAATATACTTCAAATTTTACAAAAACTAGAGCACTTTTTCTTAGTTATTATATGAAAATGTTTAAAAACAGTGATTTATTCACATAAGGAACTGTAACTTTTGTAATAAAATAGGGATTGGTAAATCAGATGGATAAAACACTTTCGCTATTATACAGAACATACACAAAAAAATTCAGTTAATTATTTTCAAAAGTGTTTGAGCTAACACTGTCCTCATTTGAGCATTTTCAAACAAAACCCATTTCGAGTAAAATGCATTTTAAAGTATGACTTCTTGCTTAAAGTAGTGGCATCTCCTTTTACTAAAACACTTGCAGTTTTTGTTTTATAGTGAACGGAATATAATAAACTTGGCATTTTTATAAAGCTAAAAAGATGACATAAAATAAAATCGTAAAAAAAATTGTCCATTTTTGGCAAAATTCACAATTTTAAGTCGGATACCTTAAAATTGCCTCGCTCTTCTTGGCGTAGTAAATGAAAAAGACTCGCATTGGTTTGGCTCACACTTAATATCATTTTCTCTCGTTCACACTCCTTTATGTATTAGAAATGTTCGAATCATTGAAGAGAACGTGTCAAAATTACTTATTTTCGTCCTTTCGAGGGGAAAGATCGATATCCTTGTTCAAGATTTCGATCTTACCCTTACTCTGCATTAAGGCGCTACTCATGGAAATGGCCGGGCAATCAATCATTCATCAGATATGTTTAACTTTGGTCTGAAAATATATTGGAAAATCTTTCAAAAATTTTATTAACGCATTTTTTAACTTGGAACATCTTCCTCTGGATATCTACTGGATGAAATGTGCAACTATTTGCTGCACCACCTGGGGGGATTTTTTTTTTTTGGTGACTTTTTACCTTAAAAATGTCGTTTTCCGTCTCAAAAGGGATTTTTTTTTTTTAAAAAAACTTATATTTAAACATGTTTCTTTCCAAAACAGTTTTTTTTTTTTTTGGAAGTAGAAAAAAAGTGATTTTCAAAAAAAATCACTCAAACAAAAGGGCAAAAAGTTTTCAATGATTTTTTCTAAAAAATTTTTTTTTTTGGGAAAAACCCCTTTTACCAGATACACATGATATCTTAAAAACCCAAAAACCACAAAGATAACTTTTTAAAAGGGGGGGAATGCTTATTATTTTTTTATAAAAAAGGGGCCCATAATTTTTTTGGAGGCAAATTTTTTTTTCATTTGTGGTAGTTTTTATAATAAAAAAATTTAAAAAAATATAAAAAATTTTCATATTATTATGTAAAATTTTTTCTGTAAATGTTTTTGTATTTTAATATTTCTTTGTTTTGGTTCATTTTGAAGACCACTGTAATATGTATGTTGTGTAAAAAAAAATTATGATAATTGTAATGGGGAAATTTTTACACCGTTATCCCCGTTTTTATTTACCCGTTTTTAAAAAAATTTCCCTTAAAAATAAATTTTTTTCTGAAATTACAATATTTTTTAAAAAAATTTTTTGACCTTATTTATTTTTTTTTTTCTTCCAAAAAACACTAATTTGTTTAAAAATTTGTTTTTAAAAAAAAATTTGGGTCCCAAGGTTGGGGTCATTTTTAAACTCGGGTTTTTTTACAAAAAAAAATCCATTTTATTTAAAAATTTTTTGGGGCATTTTTCCAAACCCTATTATTAGTTCACGCTGCCTTTTATATTTATTTATATATCTTGTTTCAAACTTCAATTTTTTTTCTTAACCCCAAAAAAAAAATTTAAAGGATCTCCCAAATTATATTAAATGTTGTCCAAGCTTTTTTTTTTTATTCCCAATAACGGGTTGTTGTTTTTGCTCGTAACTTTTTTTAAAATTTTTTCTGTAAAGTGTTTTTTTCAGTAAAAGTTTGGTGAAATCCATATTTAACTGTCGGGAAACAAACACTTTAAGTCTTTTTAAAGGCTTATTAAAAATAAAACAAAAAAAAAAGAAATTAAGTTTTTAAAAAATTTTTTTTCTAATGGGCTTTGGGGTTTGGGGGTTCCCCCTTTCAGAATTGGGAATTTCCCCCGGTAGTACATGGAACCTCTTTAAAAAAACATACGTGGGCAAAAAATTTGCATTTAATTTTTACGCCCGGGTTTCCCCCCAAGGGAGGGACCCGAAATCTGACGATTTAAACCCGTACCCGGATTTTAATTTTGCCGAGAAATCCCCAAACCAAAAATCGCTGTAGGGATCTTTTTACATGCCATATAATCCTTTCGGGGCGTGGCCCTGTCGATTTTTTAAAAAAATCTTCCGACTTTTTTCCGGGGAAACCCGCAACCCTTTTGGGAAATGCAGCTACAAAAAAAACCCCCATCCAGCCCGGCTCAAAAATTTTTAAACAAACATTTAAAACAACAGCGCCAAACCTGTTTACAGTTTCAGTTACTGTTAATATCTTTATGCGGGAAAATGGAGCCCACAAAGGGATTATCTCATTTTAATTTTTTCATTTTTTTTTTTTGACAGAAACAAAACTGTTGCCCCCTCACGACAAAAGAAATGTATATTTTTTTAAAAAAAAATTTTAAAAAAACAAATTAAATATACACGGTGACGTCACTGTTTGATATTA
This sequence comes from Trichonephila inaurata madagascariensis, assembly GCA_019973955.1. NCBI lineage: Eukaryota > Metazoa > Arthropoda > Arachnida > Araneae > Nephilidae > Trichonephila > Trichonephila inaurata. Next base: position 21,421 of record BMAV01023914.1, on the reverse strand, counting down.
CTTCATGCTTGGAAATGGAACAGGGATAAAAAATTTTATCATTATCGGGTTTTTTCAGTAAGGCATAAAAAAAAAAATCTTAAAATATTTTTGTCAATTTATTTTATTTTCTTTAAATTTTTGGTAGACATAAATATATAAATACATTTGTTTAAACAAATTCTTTTTTATTCAGGTTTATAAATAAACATTTTCCTGAAATTTTTTAAAAAAGGGTGAATTTTAAAAAATAATTTAACGTTTTCCCTTTTTGGGTTTTTTGCTATGGTTGTCTGATCTGCCCTTTTTAGTAGTATTTTTGGGGAAAAAGATGAGAGTTAGTAAAATTGATGTCAATTACTGTTTGGAAAGAAGTTTATTAATATTAAACAGTAGATATATATATATATATATATGCTTCTTACAGGAAATCAATTTTGGGGGAATATATCGATCAAAAAAAATTTTTTGGAAAAAATGTGACTATTCGAAATAAATATAAACAAAAAGAATGTTTATTTTTATTGGGACGTTTTCTCAATTGGGGCCCCCCCTTGGGGTCGATAATTCTAAAGGGGGGACATATTGAAAAGTCAAAAACAAAAGGTTTATTTAAAAAATTATTAATTTACTGAAAGTAAACAAAAAAATATAATAAAATATATAATACACTTATAAATGAATCATACTGTACAATGTTTTTTTTGTTTTAAAAACAATACTAATTTAAAGAAAAAATTTGAAATTACGTCACCCTTTGTATTAACTTATCTTGATAATTTGTCGGTTTTTAAAAAAACTTAACTCCGTTTAAAAATTTTTCGATTGGGCCCCCCCTTTACCACGGGGCGAGGTATTTTGATGTTTTTCTAAAAGGAGAAAAAAAAAAAGAAAATCCTCTGAAATAAATAAATTCTTCCCAAAGATTATAAGGTTTCTTTATAGCTTTTAAACCGTCGGAATAATTTTATAAATAGCATCCGAAAAGTGTATTTGGGCGTATTATACGCCCAGAAAATTAAACGGCTGATGGCGTTTTTATACGTCGGTGGCACAAATTAAAGTCAAATTTGGGCTTTAGTGTCAAAGTATAGATTATTAAATTTCAATACATTGTTATTGTATGGAGGGGGGGATAAAAAAAAGAGGGATTGAAGGGGTTTATATTGAAAGTTTGAAGCACTGTATTGAGAAAAAAATAGATATCATTATTTATTTTTTAATTGCTACTTAAATGTTAAACTATTCTTTGCAAGCATTACATAAATTTTTTTTTTTATTATTTTTTTATAATGAAGATTTAAATTATTTTTGCCTATAATGATCAAATTCTATAAGTTTCAAAATGTTTCATAACCCCGGGAGTTTAAGTTTACAAATCGGACCAAACGTTGCAAAAAATTTTGAAGCGACAGTAGCGACGCCCCGGGGATAACGATGTTCTTTTGGCCTCTGGCAGTAAAGGGTGGACGGGAAGCGTGAAAATATAGATTGCACGAATAAATATATTTTCCCTTTTTTAACTGGCCTGTAATTTCCCACGAACCCCCTCTGCGGGATTAATCTTTGAGTTATTAGTTTGTTGCAAAAATATCAAGTCTTTCAAAGGGACACATGGGGCATTGTATGGGAATTTTTTTAATTATAATTTTTTTTTAATAAAGTTAATAAAGATGACGTTAATACATAAACAGTTATAATAAGGTAGTTTTTTAAAAATGGGTTATATATTGGTAAATCAAAGTTGAAGTATTCTTTTAGGATTGAATTATGGGGGAAAACTTAATTAAAAGGGGACTACTTTTTAAAAAAAAGAGATCTACTACTGGACTAAAAAAAAAGTTTTAAAATAAAAAAAAAGTTTAAAGGAAACCACAATAATTTTAAATGATACTATCGTAAAAAAAAAACCCATAAAGGGGGGAAAAAAGAAAAAATAAGTAGTAATGATAAAAATTTTCTTTTTAAAAATTTTCTTAAACTAGTATTAAATTTGTGATAAAGATTTTAACCTTTTGGGGACCCCATTACCAAGGCTATAATTTAATTTTTTAGACAAGTTTAAAAAAAAAAAAATAAGTAAAATAAGATAAAATATTGGGTAAAAAAAAAATAAATAAAACAATATTAAATGTGCATGTTTCAAAATTTGAGGTTTTTTAAATTAAAAATACCATTATATCAATTAAAAAACAAAATTTATAGCTCAATTTTTTTCTGCATGACAAGATAAATATAACATAATTTTTGGCTGGAAACCCAATAATTAAAACGCAAGCTTTAGGTTGGTGATTATTTTGCCCCAATAATTTTCCCCCTAGCCAATATTTTTCGTCAAATTGAATAATCAAATGATGTTAAAAATTTAAATTTCCCTTTTTTGCTTTTTAGAAAACCCATTGTTATACGATTTTTTTTTTGCCAAAAGCTCACCCCTTTTTTTGAAGTTGTTTGTTCAAATAGAACTCAGGATGTAGGTTGACCATTCTTGTTTATCCATACTGCGTTTTTAGATGCATTGAGATAGGGGAAAGTATATAATGTCGAAAATTAACATTGAGTTTTATACTATTAACAGGAGGTATAGTTGTATTTCCCTCAATGTAGAAAAATTGTATTCCGCCTCTGGTGGTTAAATTTTTTTTTAAAATTTAAATTACAAATTAAATTTCATTTGTTTTACACTTTAAAGCAAAGGTTCGGTTTTGGGCTTTTAAATTTAAAACCCAAAGTTTTTACCCCCTTTGGGGGTTAAGTTGCGTAACGCAAGGGTATACTTGAAAATCGAGTTTGAGCTTGGGAAAATAAAAAATTTTCCCCTGGCGGGGTTTGGGCCCCTTTTATTTTTGGGGGGTCCCGGCAAAGGGGTTTCGGTTTAACCCCCCCTTGAACCCCGGGGGCCCCCCCCCAAAAAATGTCTTACCCAAGTTTTTAACTTAAAAATTAGGGCAAAACTTTTTTAAAAAATTTTTAATCCAGTTTCCCTTTAGGGGGATAACTTTGTTTCCTGCAATGTTTTGAAAAAAGCAATTGAACTTTCGGGAAAAAGAAAAAGGAAAAAATTTAAAATTAAAGAATGAGCTTTTTCCGGTGGGTTTGGCCCAATTTTTGAAAAACAATGAAAATTGTGAAGAGTGGGGGGTTTTTCCCACCAAAAAGTTAAGGTGGTTTTTTAAAATCTTTTTAATCAAAACTACTACATGAAGTACTAAAAAACTAAGTGAAAAAAATTTGGAACAAAAAAGCCCGGAAGGAAATGATCGAGGCTTTTGCACCCAGACGATGCACCCCCCTCAACGGCCCCCTTATCAAGCAGTTTCTAAAGGAAAAAAAATTACTGTGATGGGCATCCACCTTATTCACCCGATTTAGCCCCCATGCTACTTTTTTATTTGTATTAAATCGTGCAAAGGGGGCCTTTTTTTCAGCGAATAGGGTTCAAAAACGGAGAATCTTTTAAGGGCCTTCCCAAAAACCTTTTTCCAAAATTTTACCAGCAATGGCTGCACCGAAACAAAGTGTGTAATGCTGAAGGGGAAATACTTTGAAATGTACTGTCACGGATAACGAATCTGTAATTACAATGATTTATTTAATCAGTCTTTTTTTGTGTGTTTTTTTTTTTTTTTAAAATTTTTATCATCTATTCGCATGCCCCTGCAACCTTTCGTTAAATTCATTTGTTCAAAGCTTCCTTTGATTAATGGAAAAGGAAGGGAAAAAACCCAAATTTCACTATTTATTAAATAGCAAAAATATGTTCTGGAGATTTGAGGGGAAAGAAACCAAAAAACAGCAGTACTTTTTTAATTTTAACTGAGCAAACTTCCTTTGTGTTCATCGAAAACCCCGGGATTTTTATCCCAGATGCCCGGGGAAAACTCTTCAGCTTTAAAAAGTGCTTTTTAAATTTGAGCCTTTTGGGTTTCCCGCGTGTTTAACTTTAAAACTCTTGGTAATTACTTTAACAATTTAGAAGGAACAATAATAAAAGTTAATTTTTCTTTTTTTCAACAAAGTTTTTTTTCAGTTAATTAAATTTTAATTAACGATCTAATTTTAAAAAACTTATTAACATCGGTCATCAATTTAAAATTTATTGGCCTTTTGTATTAGTAATTTTTCCAAAAATAACCCGGGTAAATTTAAAATTAAAATAAAATTTAAATAATAATATTTAAAAACGTATTAAATAAGCCCCACTAAAAAAAAATGCATTTATTCAGTGGTGAATCGGATTTTACAACATTAAAAAATTTGAAGTTTTATTATAATATAAAATTAAATTTATAAACAAATTAAATAGGGGGGTGTGAACTAATAGCAGGAATTGAAAAAAACAATGCAGGTTTCAAATTATTACATAGAGCTGCTGTTGAAGTTTCTCGTAATTTTGAGCCACGGACAAATAAAGAGGATGACACCTGTGCTAGAACTCCGCTCTCTCTGAGCTTTTACATCATAAAAATGTGAGCACTTTGATCAAGGACAAATTCAACGTGCATCAGCTCCTTTTCACGGAGGTTCGTCAGTGGCACCAAGACTTGAACTCACGGACCCCGAGCATGAATTCGTGACTATGACCATTTAATTAACCACTGTCTGCTCAAAACTCCCGGAATACTACTTGTCTCAGTTAATCAGACAAATAGAAACTTCACACAGTTACGCGTCAAATGAAACTAGGAAATGAGTTTGTCATAGGTCCATAGCTCAGAAGGGTGTTGTTCTTAAAACATGACTCTAGTTTAAAACTGCGAAATTCATTCACATGATTTTAATGGGGATTTCGTAAGCGTCTTTAGTTCTCATGTAGCTACAGAAATGCTAATTCATAAACTTGAGCATCGTTTAACATCCTTTAATGATAATATTTTAACAAATTTATCGTGGTCGCGGTGGCCCAGTGATCGTGGTCTCAAGCTTATGAACAACGTTGTTGTCGTCGTTGAGATGTAGGTACCACCGAAGGTCTTTCCTGTATAAACAGTAAATAACGCTGAATCTGTTGAAGCTAGAAATCCTCACGTAGGCATGAAAGGGTTTGTAGAGTGATATGGTAACTCAAATATTATCATTGGGGCTTGATTGAGTATTACTAAAGCCTACGAGGTTCATCACCGTGGCCTTTGTATTGCTATACAGTAGGCTCTATTAAACAATCAATCAGTAACAAATTTGATTTGATTTTAATTTACGTATTACAAAGCAACACGACTAACACTGGTGACGAACCTCATACTTTTAAACCAAAACCGTGACACCTGAGCCGGCATATGCCTCTCCAAACTTCCACACCACGTCGTGGCCGCGGTAGCCTAGAGGTCAGGGTAACAGACTCGTGGCCAGATTATCATGAGTTCAAGTCTAGTACGGCTGAAGAATCCCTGGGCAGATGGTGCATATGCGCATTAAATGTGTTGAGGCTCAAACGTCTCCGTGGGTGTGGTGGGGAAGTGTGGAGAACTCAGGTGCCGTCCTCATCTGGCATGGTTCAAAATCATGAAGTCCATCACCAAAAGCCCTCGAGTAGCTGAATAGTGTGACGTTAATGTACACTCCATACTACGCCAATGGTTTCGAAGAATTTAACGTGGATGAGGTTTCTGATCCCCTCCTCGACACCACCAACCATGAGTTCTTGATCGTGACCACTGGACTACCATGAAAAACCATCATCAAAAGTATGAAATGAAGTAAATTATTATTTCTCCTAAAACAACATATTCAGGATATATGGTTAAAACTATTTTCAAAGTATTTTCCAGAACACAGAATTTTATTAACGGATGAATACCGACAATACAACAGTGTTCTGTCGCGTAATACATACTCTTAATAGTCCAGGGTATAAGACTCCTGCTAACATTATAGACTAACACACACTCCGCATCAAGGAACACACAAGAATTTTAACAGTCGACTTGGTTATTACAGAACACAGTGATTTCCATCCACTGTAAGATTGAGAAAATCTCTGTTTTACACCACAATTTTATGAACACAGATACGCTCAGTCTCCCAAGTTCACAGAAGCTATAACATTCTTAAGTGTGAGAATAATATTCTTGAGTGAATTTATTCTCCGCCCTTATGGGGCTGAAGAGCTTTTACATGTATGTCAGACTGAGAAATGTTAGCTTCATTTCAAGCTTATGTAAACAAGATTATCTCCTATAGTTAACATCAAAGGGTATATAGAATAGGAGAAATATACTAAGCTTAGACATTAGTTTAGAATTTTTCATGTGAACAGATGTGTTTTGGAAGTGGTGCATATGTCATTTTATTCCTATACAACTGAATCATATATTTCAGGATTTATGTTTGAAATTGTTTCAAAACATTGCAAAGAACAATTCACATAGTCCACTAAGTAAGGGTCTATTTTTTCAAATAGCAATAAATTGTACTTGGTTATTTTTCAGAAGTTTGTTTTGTTGCGATAGTATGTACCGTAAAATCTGGCTTATAGCGCGCACTTTAAGCACAAAATTTGGATCGAAATTTACGGGTGCACGTTGTACGCCGGGTATGAAAATGAGTTTTAAAAATGCAGAAAAGAGTTGAGCATAAAAAGTTTTACTTCTACATATATCGTATTACGTCTATGTAAAAGAAACGGCATTTCTTATTAATTTGAAGGCTTGTAGTTCTAGAAATATACTATTTTTTCTAAAGCTTTTGGGATAATGCCTTCAATAAATGACTTCAAAAAATAAGAACATTGCACACGTATGTATAAGGAATCTTTGTAAAAAAGGGAGTGCGCGTTATACGGCGAATGTTCCTAAAAATAAAAAAATGCTGCTTAAAAGTATAGGTGCGCGTTATACGCCGGTGCACGCTATACGCCGGATTTAACGCTAAGTATCATATAAACATATATATTATGTAAAAATAATCTATATAACTGCGTTTCTCTGTGGGGCACGCCCCACTAGGGGGGCGTGATATCACTGTAAGGAGGGCGCGAGCTTATTGAAAAATCGAAAATAAAAGATTTAAAATAAGTATTGATTTACTGAAAGGAAGTAAAACAAAATTCATTCTGACATAATAAAAATTAAATGCACATTTACATTGATATAATATACTTATAAGCTTATCACACAGTACTTCACAAAGAGTTTTTGATAATTTATTTATCAATATTAACTTAAAAACGTTTAATAATTACTAGATCTTTTCATGGGCTTGTCAATTAACAAAATGTAATACTTATATTTTGATGGTTTGTATAGTTTATAATTAATGTTGTACTGTAGCTTTAGCATTTTTATTGTGTTCACAATGCATAATTATTGTATGGGAGGGGGCGCAATGAAAATTATGATTGAAAATTGGGTCGCGGTTATTGAAAGTTTGAGAAGCACTGCTATATAAGTAATTTATATATTTATAAATTTTTAAATAATTAGACTGATTGACTATTATATATAAAAATCGTATATACTTATATAAAAATATAAAAGAATGCATAGTTATTTAAACATTGCCCTTTACACAAAATGAAGGAAATAAACAAATTCATCGATAAATGAATTTGAAAAAAATAGCTACTTAATGCCCGTATGCGAAAATGTGGTAAAAAAAAGTACTACATCCGAACAATTTGATTATCTTGCCCTGAATAAGTTAGAAGTTTTCATTTCTATCGTGTGGTCATAAGCACACACACACACAAATAATTTGTTTTTGTTATAATAGGTAATATTTATACAAGTAATATATATAAATAAGCAAACAGTAATTTAAAAAATACATTTTAATGGCATTTAATGGCATCAAACTAAATGTATCTAAATATTTGTTATAAGTAAACCAACCGCGCGCGTATAATTTAATATCTCTCTTATCATATACATGTTTATATTACTAAATATCTTTAAATATTGTTTGTACAGTAAGACTGTGGTGAATTCGAATGATTTTTGAAATTTTTGGACCTCTCAAAAATTCTCCAGAATTTCCTCTTTTTTACCAATCCCTATTAAAACACTTCAATACCTCAAGTAGTTCAATTTTTGAAAAAAAGAAGTAAAAAATTTAATTCAAAACTTTTTTTTGTTAGTTTAATTGAAATAAATTCGTTCTTATACCTGTAGCATCCATTTTCTTTAGTTTTCATACAGCGTGCAAAAGTTTTTCTTCTTTTACATTGAAAAATCATGTGTGCATCAGTTAAAAATAATCCTGTAAAACCAAAAGCTGAGGATTTATAGATCAGCGTCCCCTTTTCTGTTTTTGCTCTCTAGAGGACAGGATAAGAATTTTAAAGTGGAATCGAGGATTTAGTAACAAAATAAGTATTTTATTTTTCTACGCCGGTTTTGGAAAACACAATAAATATACAGCATGTAACAGTTTTAGAACTTTTTATTGAATAGATTGATGCTTTGTCTCAGTTTTACTGTGTCTCTAAACACAGTTAATTCAAAACAAAAAAAAATGATAATACTTTATAAAAATCGCAGCAAAATATAGTTTTTAACCAACACAATCGATTAACACTAAATTAGTAAGAAAATGTAAAAAAAATGTTTTTGTAACCATATTTTGAATAGAATATAGTAAATTCTTGTAAAAATGAGTACGTATGCTATTATACCGTCGAGCAATGTCATCATACCAAAAAGATGTCACCAAGTGGACGATATACAACCAATAGCGGAAATCATTCCCACTCACATTTGAATACAGTATCAATAACGATGGCGACACTTGGCGCAATTTTGGAATAGGCGATTCTTTTTTTTTTTTCGTTTGGCGAAATTAGTCAACGTTATAATACGTAAATATGCAAAAATATTTTACTTATCTTCAACCAACTTTATAAATATAAATGCATTAAAAAGGCGCAAGAAAATTCAAATCGTTACTAAGTTATACATTTTTTACGCAAAATAATTTTTCAAAAAAAAAAAGTTACAGTTTTTTAATTGAAAATTATTTGTACCAATTCATGAAGATTATTCTTCGATCTTTTCAGTCTACAAGGATTATTTTTCTAAATAGGATTATTTTCAGAATTAAAAAAATAATTAAATACTAACAACTGAATTATGGCCAATTCATTCTTAAAAATAATTAATAAATTCTTTTCTAAAAATAATTTACTTATTACTGATTTATTTTTTTCCAGTTTATTTTCACATCAAGTTTTTTAAAAATAATCTAAAAAGGCTATGTACTTTTCAGTTTAGTTATGCAAAAATTACTCTTTTAAAAAACAATTATACCTAACATTGTAAAAAATCATAATTGTAATCGTTTTTAAATACTTTATATATAGATAAAGTAAAAAAATAATGATTAACAGACGATTAAATAAATTATTTACAAATTAAGAATTGGCTTAAATCGTTAAAATTTTTAAAGAGCAAATAAAAGAATATTAATTTTTTATTCGTAAGATCGCAAAGAATAAATAAGCGAATTTTTTTATTGCACATAGAATTTGAAATTTAAATTTTTCAGACAATCTTTCTTTTTTTCTTTTTGAAATCCAAAATTAATGTTTGGTATTTTTGTTATAAGATAGAAAAGGTTATTCAATTATTTTTCTTATGCAATTATATTTGAGGAAAAAATTATTTTACATTAAATAATGAAAAATACACTTTGTAAGCTTTTTAAAAGTATAGAATGCATTAAGAATAATTATTCATTGAGCTTTAAATATAAGTACATATAGAATCTCGCTTTATATATTTATTAATTTTACTTCTTTTTTTACTAATCTTTAGGAATTACTCAAATATTTATTACAGTAAAATAAGAAAAGCTTTTAAATTTTATTTTATAATAATGGAATTAAATTTCGACAAAAATAGTTACAATCCTATAAATAAATCTGAGCGTAAGAATTATTTATTAATTGCTATCAGAAAATGATTTCTGTTCCTTAAAAAATTATTGAAATAGCTTTGCTATTTTTCAATGTATTATATGCTTTTAAAAAATCTTAAACATATTTTAATTAAATTTTTTTAAAAAAATTTTCAGTCGCTTTAGATCTATAATTTTCATAAATAAAGAAAAAAATTATAAAATGACAGACTGCAAACTTTCTCGATATAAAGGTTAAAATGAATAAAAAAAAATCTTTAAAATACTTAAAATATATTTGTATAGAGTTATTGGAAAATTATATATGTTATAAAAATTCGATAGTAATATAATGAAAGGAAAAACGAAACGTAAACAATGAAAATATAATACTACTTCAGTAGTATTACCTGAATTTATTCGAAAAGCTTTCTTAAATTTCTCAGAACCTTTCTCAAAGGAAACAAATAGATTTCTGTTTTTCCATAAAATATACAAAAAAAAGTAGATTTATATATTATATGGGATGATAAAATAACAGAATTATTTTTAAATTCCGAATAAAACAAGCATTTTGTAGAATAATTTCGTTTGGAATATTATTTTATATAAATTTTCAAACAGAGAAATAAGGTAATTCAAAAACATAAATAAATAAAAACTTATTATAGTTTTATGTATGTAGTAAATAAACATGTTTTGTAGCTCAGAGACGCATAAACATTTCACAAATGGACGCATATATAAACGATTAAATTTACTTTTGATAAAGTAATGACATATGCTTTTCAAAATAAATATAAAATTGCAAACGACTTTCTATGAAAATAAAATTTTATTGAAATATCTTTTTTTGAACAGAACAATATATAGACTTATTTCTACATATGCTACAATAATTCAGTAACAATAATATTGAATTAAAATGCAAATATTGTGATAGATACAAAATGCTCAATAATGGCTTTATATTGTTCATAAAATAATATCATAGTGTGGTAATTTTTAAACGTGATTCAGCAAATACATAAAAATACGCTTTTGTAAAAATATTTTACACGTTAATATTATTTTGTTTTTTAATTTACAAAATTTCAAAATTTCAATTTCTTTTTTTTATTCAAAATAATAAATAGCATTTTGATGAACAAGATTTTTTATAAAGTTTTTAAAAATATGATTTAGCTTTCAGCTTTTTCTAATTTTCAAAGAAATATATTTTGATATGCTTTCTGAAAACATAAATAATATAAATGAATTTAAGTTAGTTCCGGAGAAATATTTTTTGTTTGTTTAATATTTTAAAAGGCTTTTTTGTTCTAATAAAGTATCATGAAAATAATATATTTAATAGACATCAAATTCCATCCTAGCCATCAACAAAATTTCCAATCGGATATATTGGATGATAGATACCTTTCCACTGGTGTTGTGAATTTTTAGTGGGTAACTTATAGGTGGATACCAATTGCCACTATATAGTTTTGACGCCCAGTTTCTTCCCCAGGAGGAGTCTCTGAGATCTGACGATGCGATATTGTAATAGGAATTGAATTTTGTCAAGAGCGTCTAAGCCAAACTGGCATTCTAAGGATCTTTAACATGCTGCATAATCATGCGACACGTGTGATAAACACGCTGTCGCGTTAATTACTGTTTGGGGGTTAGACGAAAGATCAGCCATAAGAGAACAATTCTAATTTAATATTCTTTCTCTTAAATTAACAATCCAGAGTAGGAAATACACAGCTATACTTTGTATAGGAGCAATTACACGTCAGAATGAATACTTAATATTTGATTATAAGTCAATTAACTTACTCTTGGAACGTTTTGGATGTCTACGGTCTAAATTACCGTAATTCCGTTCTCATTTGTTTGACCTCCGGTCTTTGTTATTCAATTCCAACTTATTGACTAACTTGTCAATTAGCAATCTTTGATCATTTTGCAATTAATCGTCGAATAACTCGAGTACCCCTCAACTACTTTCCTCTAACCACCAACTTTGCATTCCTAAAAGTTAATGCTTAAATATAATCCTTCATTTGCATAAACCGCGTCTTCTTCTTTGGGTGAAAGTTTTCAATAGAACAACATTTAAAGGAAATAGCCTTACCCCAAGCGGATTAGAGAAGGCTCGTCGATAGGCCCGTTACACACGGACGCTACAGATTTTTTGCATCATGAAAATCTGCCCATTTTTGACCAAGGTCAAACCCGTAAACATGGGCGTTCAAGGTCAGGGCCTGACCAAATACGCCCTCCCCCCTTAGCCAGCTGTTTGAGGAGAGATAGATTCTAAAATCTAATTAGGAAATATATTCATTCCAAATTAAGAAAAATAATGAGTAGAGAAACATTTCAAGTTCATCTGGTTTTCTGGTATTAAGAATGAATTAAAACCTTAAAAACCAAATAAATTTACTTTTTCGTAGGTTAAGAATATTTCTTTTAAGCAAGATACTGAAAATCAGAGATATTTAAAGATATGAATAACGTACAAATACTTTCTTGATGTATTCTTCAGTGTTGCTCCTGTTGTTGAATAGATAACAATTATGAAAGACAATTTATCAAATAGGAAGCAAAGATTTGCTTACTTAAATCCAATTACTTTGACAGAATGACAGCATGACACAAAATAAATATTATGTAGTTAATATAATGTCCTGGGTGAAATCCTTTATTTTCACATATAATAAATAATGTTTCGTTTTATAATGCTGTTAACTGAAACTCTCATAAGTTTAAGAAAACTGATTAAAAATTAACACAATGAATGGGTAAATGACAATATATCCTTTTCATTTTTAAATCCAAAAGAGGAGTTGTGTTTCCTAAATTCATTTTAAGACGTTTACTTTATATTACTCATAAAGTTATTTACGCAATTAGTATTTTAAAAAGCATTGATTCATGAAAATTAGCTACTATGTATACTCGTATACACACACACACACACACACACACACACACACACACACACACACACACACACACACACACACACACACCACACACACACACACACACACACACACACACACACACACACACACACACACACACACACACACACACACACACACACAATATATATATATATATATATATATATATATATAGAAAGAAATTTGTATAATATATCATAAACCAGAAATAATAGATAATGAACATAACAAGAAATAACGTAATAAAAATATAAAAGCTAAACATGAAGATCGAATTTATAGAAAAATACAAAAAAGGAACTTAAAAAAAACCTAGCGAGAGTCAGAAAGCAATTTCGGACTTAGGACAGGACCGAATAAGTGGGGTTAAACTAGTTTTGAAGCCGCCAACCTTCCTCCTTTGCAACTCGGTAGGAAAAACCAAATAAAAGAAACAAAAATTCAAAGTATATTAAAACTCACAGAAAGTATAATAAAACCACTGACTACTATTTTACAACAAATTCTTCCCAAATTCTTAAAGCAGAAAAATCCCAAAACAATTTCATAAGAAAAGTATTTTTCCAAAAATAATTTAACAAAATTTCCTTACTCACAGATCTTTTCCCAAGAGAATCAAGAGTCTTGAAAAATTAATGAAAAGCAATTATCTCCACCAAGTTAAAAAACCTGAGTATACAAAAATGCATCTTTTGAGAACTATCTTTTAAACTAGCCAGCATAGATAGATACCAAGAGAATTTGGTAGGCTTTGAATGGGTTCATTGTCAAAAATGTAAATTTGCTAGGCTCTAATTTGGTTGGTTGTTAAAAATGTGTAAGATGTTCAAGATGTGTGTTAAAAAGATGTAAACTGTGATATGATTGTTATGATATAATCTTCACAGCACAAGACCACTAACATATATATATAAACAATAATTGAATATAGTTAAGAAACAAAACTAAAAATTATGATTTTGGATAAAAATTGTAATTATAACCTTATTTTATTAAATTGAGAGAATATTTGGCAGAGATTAAGAATTTCTTTGTGTAAATAACAATTTGAAAAAAAAAACCTGATTTGTTCTATTATTTTTTAGATGTATGCATTTATTAAAAAAAAACATTACTTAATACTCTGTTTTTACGAATCTTCCATCCTAAGTCTTAAAACTTTTAAAGACCAATTTTTGGTAAATAGCCTGTAAATAGCATTGATCAATTAATTCTTATATCAAATTTACGTTAATTGTTGTTGCTAATAAATTATTAATTCAGTTATTAGTTTTTGTATGTATGGATAATGCAGAGTAAGTCAGTGAATACTAACGTCACTCTGTTTAGCTACTCGAGGGCTTTTGGCAACTGACCTAGCAACTATGAACCATGGTCAAGTGACGAGGACGACAGATAAGGTGGCATCCTCTCTCCTAACTACCACACCAACGGATAGACGTTTGAGATCTCGACAGGTTTGTCGTGCATCGCTTCCTTACACTGCAGGTCTTCAGTGGCAGTAGGCTCAAACTCAGGACACGCCGGACACGAATCCGTTACCTTGACCACTAGACAACCGCGGCCATGATAATATTTCAGAAGAGAATTTATTTTACTAATATTTCTCCGCTGAGCTACATAGCAAAAAAATCCTATATGGTATTATGTTAGATGAAATATATTACATTAATATTTAATACAAGAATTTTCGTTTATTTCACATATATTACCCATACAGCATAATAAAATATTTTCTAAAGTAGTTTATTATTTCATTTTTTTGTATAAAAGAAAAGAATATATTGGTCAAATATTTTTGAATGTCACCAAAGAAAAATTCAAAGTTTAGCCGGAAGACCAAATGAAATTTTTGGAAAGCTAAAAAAAGAATTTTTGGTTTTTATCTATCTACTGAATGAAATATTAAATCGCAATCCATCATTTTCTTGAAATGGAGAAAGCAGCATTTTCTACATTGGATTGGCAACTCATATTCCGACTCCCTTTTTTCTTTAAAAAAGGACTTGATACTATGAGAGCTTGATCACTTCACGAGCCAAAATTTAAATTCCGGAAAATATACACCTTAAAAAAGGTGAACCGGTCTATATTTCTGTAGAATTATCTTTATCCACCGAATATTTGAAATATGAGTCGTCCTTATATATATATATATATTTCAGTTTCTTTCATCATATAAAAGTTTGTAGACTTCAAAAGTATTCAAAATTGCTTTTTCAAAACAGTTTGAAAAGAGAAGTACTTTTAAAATTGTTTTCGTTTCTTTGGCTTTTAGGTTACTTTTTAACAATAAATAAATAAAAGAGCGAGATTCTTTTTAACTTTATTGTAAAAGGTTGGTAAATTTGAAAATGAGTAAAACTCTTTTGATAGATTTATATAAGAAAATCCCAAAAAAAAAGAGTTACCTACTCACTCTAAGAAATTAAGATTGTTAGAAATTATTGCTGTTATTTTATATTCATCTTGCATTTTCTAATTGACCAATGAAGGTTGAGAAATGGGAAGCTCGACGCTTCCCAGGTTTAACTTTACACCTGTTGTCTTTTACAATGGAGAATGATTTTGACACCGTAAAATAAAGAAACCTCATTAATATCTATCATATTTTAAACTTTTGTCATGTCTTTTATCATGGTGTCAGCCAATCCATCTTATGTTACACAAACTACACATGAATTTAATTCTCTTCGGTCATTATTATTAATCAGGCATCCATAATTTTTCAAAACCGAAAAGAAAACATCATAATTTTTTTTAACATAGTTAATCATATCTCATACCCGTTTTTCTTTCAAATACAAGAAATAGTACAGCACATTAAAAATTGTTTAACACCAAGCTGAGGGGGACTGAAATATATTTTTTAAAAAACAAAAAACTTAAAAAACAAAAAAACAAAACACACCCCGTGTGGGGTTTTTATGCATGTTTTAAAAAAATCAATGAAACTAAAACATTCACAATGAAATTTAATGCAAAATTTTCAAGTTGGAAAAACAAAACATATATTGATTTTGCAAAAAAATTGATATATACTTTTTGTTATACTGTATTTCTTAGCATCAAATTTTGTCCCCAAATTGTTCAATGTCGTCCATTTTGGTTTCATTTCGCCATTGGATACGAGTTTAAATAACTGCGCATACTTTTTATGATATTCCTAATTTCAAATGACGTGGGAACAGGAGCTGTATTATTCATTTAATTATTTCGTTGGAATCTGCATCAATGATATTTTTTGAGCTTTGAACAAGATTCAAAATGTCTTTGCATAATTGGGGTTGAACACACATTATGATCTACTCAACGAATTCTTCCGATGATACAATAGAACAGTTCAATTGCACAGAAAGTTTCCCAAACAGGTGATTAAATGTCCGTATCCAAGTTTCAATATCCTTCTCATTCTCCAAAGGGAAATCTTTCATATTAAGCTATTTTCGTTTCGTGTTAAGAAGAAAAAATACATGAAAATACATTTAGATTGTCCGAACCGTTGTATTATTTCTTGTTAACCAATATTTCGTCTTAAACGGTTTCGCGTTAAAAGTATTTCACTACATTTTAAGGTAGTGAACAATAATGTTTGGTCAACAATAAGCATTATGAATATTCATGTTTATGCTTGTGATAAATAAACTTCTACTGATAATTTATAGTGTATGTAAAGAATTATTAGTTATTATGCTAAAAAGGAACATATATTATTGTACCATATTTTTTGGAGATATATAAATATAATCTTCTACAAATTATAAATTACTGTATTGTAAAGCGATGCATTCATGAAGAATCCTCTCTGACCGAAAGCAAATTCCATAAAAAATACTTTCTAAAGTAGTACATTAGCGTTTAAAGTTTGGTAGTCAATGAATGAATAGATGAAGCTGCAGGACATTGGATCCTGGAATCAGAGTGTGAATATGAACAACCTATGCAGATGCTTACCAAGAAGAATTCAACGTGTTAAGTCAGTGCTTCTCAAACTTTCAATATTTGAGACCCAATATTCAATCATAATTCTCATCTCTTCCCCCCCTCCAAACAAACAATGTATTGAATTCAACAACACTATATTTTGTAGCTAAGGCTACAACACTGCTTCAACCTTTTAAGTGTCACCGTCATACATAAACATTTTGCTCAGCCAAAGAGTTAATTGAACCGGGCGTATATAAACGTTTTTCCGAAGTACGATCTTTCTTGTACACTGCTATCTAAAAAACTATTCCGAAGGCTTTTGAATGCAATAAAAGGATCTCGACAGTGTTTGTGAAGGATTTACTCATATATTCCTTTTCTCCCTCCTTTCAATACAAGACATACGAGCGTCTACGTAAAAAACGGTGATATTGGGGAGCGATTCGAGTAACTTTTAATCGGTAGTTAAGAGATAAATTATAAACTGTACAAATTATCAAGGTAAGTGTTAATTTTTGAATATAATTTTATGTATGATAAGCTCACATAGAATCATTGGTAATTAGTAATGCTGTTCTTAACTTAGAATTGTTAAATTAATTATAAAATATATTATGCAGTACTGATACATTTATAAGTGTATTATATCAGTGTGTCACCCAACCGGTATAGTGGTTAGCAACGCTGACTGAGGTGTCGTAGGGACTGGATTTGAATCCCGGAGAAGACATGGATGCTTGTAAATGTATAGTGCCTTTGCGGCATGGGGGTACTCTAAATAGCCGTCGATCTGCAAGTCCTCTCGTGTGGTTGGTGGAAGGGGAAGAGAGGCGGGAGGCCTCTGACCATCCCCAGAGTGTTCTCCCTCTAAATTGGGCTGGAACCGAGCCAAATCGTACTGTCACCTGCATGGTGCTCGAACGGCAGGCGCCACTTAGCCCTTTACCACTATAAATTTCGTGGGCTTTGATCTGGCTTTGCTGATCAGGGGGCATTAGTAACAACAACGACATATCAGTGTAAATGTGTACTTTTTCTTTTTTATGTCAGAATATATTTTGTGAATTTACTTTCAGTAAATTAATAATTTTTTTAAAAAATAATCTTTTGTTTTCGACTTTTCAATATGATCGCGAACCCCTCGTAGAGCTATCACGCCCCCTAGGGGACGCGCCCCACAGTTTGAGAAACCCTGCGTTATGTCAATCTTTCCAATTATGTTTGAAATAGCCGAAGCTCAAATTATAAGGTGTAGCTACCATTCACAAGTTAAAAAGCATTTGCTCTCAGTTTGACTGCATCAGTATCTCACATATTGATTCAGGAATAAGGCAGCATAGTAAGAGAAATTATCAGTGCTTGAGTTGTGCCTCAAACGCATATTAGTGAAATTGATGAATCTCGTTATGTTTGGGTTGAGTAGATATCCCTATTCGATAGTTTCGGTGAAGATAATTGAATCGTTGCAGAATAGAACAACTAGAAGGCAAAGGTGGACTAAGAGAGACGGTAGAAGTTGAGGGAAAAATTATCGTCGGAGGATTACCATAACATCTGATTCGACCTTATAGACCAGCGATACTCAACCTGCTGACCACTGGATCTTTTTAAGTGACCGGTCATGGCCCATTGCTCTGAAAAATTCATTTATTTATAAAATTTGGTGGGAAATTCTTTCTTAAGAAATCAAATATTTCAATTTTGATTTTTGCTCTCGATGTTGTACGGGTGCGAATTGATACATATATATATATATATATTTGACTAATGATAATAGACAACAGTGGAGTAGCAACCATTTTATGAGTGGAACTAATTTTTAACTATCTTTCGTATCTTGCGAGTGAAAAATATTCAAAGAAAATACATTGTTCCAAGACAATCGGAAGTTGACTATTCTGTAGTGAAAAACAAGCAAGAATCCATAGTTGTTTGATTTGTCACGAAAGTGCTGTATTTAAAAAAATATCAATAAACAGTAATCGTGTAATAACACTTTTTCTCGAAGATCTCTTCAAGAGGTGATAAATAGGCTTTCCTGAATAATCTTTTACAACAGCTAAACAGTGTTTTGTGTATGGTAATGTCACAGTGGTAACAAAGGCACCCTGTGAAATTTTTTATATTATTGGTAATCACATGAAACCGTTTACTGATGCAGAAATTGTGAAGGAGTGATTCTTAAATGCTTCCGATTTAGAAAAATTTCGGTGACAAAATAAAAAAAAATATATAAAAAAAATAATAATAATGATTAAAAACAAAATAGAAACTTTAATATTTTGATCATTTTTCCACATTTTAAATTTTTTATGTTATCTTGGTCTTAAAGCATTTCTCCCTCTTCTCCATTATTCCTCATACTGAGACCCAAGTGAAGTAGCCATTGTATATATGCAGCCCGCGTGAAAAAGCGAATATATGTGTGTGGTCCGGCAGAAAAAAAGGTTGAGTACCCCTGTAATAGACAAAATGACGCATAGAATGAATGAAACGAGACCAAAAATTATTGATGTGAGTCAGAGATCGGAAGCTGGGTTCAAGATTATTTTTTACTTTGCATGCTGAAAAGTTGTTCTATAAGAAATGAGTACCACTTCGAAACACATATTGATAATCAAGGAAGACGGAGTACACTTTAAATTTAAGTAGAATTCACTTGTCACACAGCCTAATATATTGATTGGCAGATCCGTTGATTGTCAATTGTGATGATGCTCAGAGCTGTAGGATTTCATATGGGAGCTTTGCACTTGTTTGCTTTTCTTTCACGGTTGTCCTACCTAATATTTAACACGATAATGCGTTGTGTGGGGATTTCTATTGATTGTTTTTATGTCTGTCAAACGTTGTTTTGTTCAGTTATATAGCCACTGTCTCTATGAAACAGCGCACACTTGGAATTTTATATTTTTAATATTCCTTTAAAAATTAACAATATCGTAAATCCACATTTTCTAGGAAGAATCCAAGTATTATGCTGTTAAAATAAAAGTAGAAATTTATATTTGTATACACTTTAATTAAGAGTTTTCCTTAGCATTTATTATCTTCAAGTTTTAGATCTTTCAAAAAGATCTAGAAATGTTGACAAGTTATTTATGAAGGTGAGAGCACCTATATAAACAAATTATGAATCAATAACATGTTGGGTCAAAACTTGTATAAAAGTTAACGCGTTATTGATTGGTTACCTATATATACAGCTGGTAAATATTTTAAAAATACTATATTATTCTAAAATTTTAAATTACACACACATATTTCAGTAATAAATAATTTGACATTATATTATTTCAATATAATCCTTAAAAGGAGAAAAATATTAAAAGTAGCAATCAAATTATTTAATTATTTAGTAATTGCGTAGTGACATATTTGGGAAAAAAAGAGTATGTAAGAATATACTAAATCTGTACAATAAAAAATATTTATGTGTAAATACATCAGGATTTATATATTGAGGGCTTAATTAACTATGTTTCTGTTATACTAAAATAACGAACTTAACTTATTTTACAGTTCGGTGAACAATTCTAAAAAGAACTCGGGAACGTATAGGTTTTAATCAAAAATAAAATATCGTATAAGAGTGAAAAAGTTCTGCAAAAATTTTCTAAGAGTTTAAGAATATTAACTCTTCATACGTAAGAAAAATCAAAATTCTAAACTCAGAATATTTTAAGAGAGAGAATATTGTAATATATATAAGAAATACCATCTTTAAATATAATTTTCTTCGCAAATTCTACAGAAGTTTCACAGGCCAAAATGAAAATAGCTGCTTCTATTTTTTTATTAAAAAATGAAGGTATCGGTTTTTCTTTACTTTTAATGAAGTTACTTTTTTATTGATTTATTTAAAAGTTCAGTATTTTGTATTTTTATAATCTTTTAAGTATTTATTTTAGTTACTTGAAACTTTTTTGCCGAGTTCAGTGCATCATTGTTAAGTAAATAAAATTCTGTTGAGGATCTCGGTACTTTCTATTAAATTCAAAAGCTTTTCCGTAGAAATTAAATTTGTAAGTATCACGTCAGATGTATTTTTTTGCTATTATATATATATATATATAGTTTTTTTCTCTCTTTATGTTTCAAGAGAGATGAACTACCTGCAGTGTGAAATATCCCCCCCCACCCCCCTAAAGATAGCGTGGGTGGTAAGTATCTCGCTTCATTTAATATTAAGTGAGCTTCAAATTAATAAATGAAAAATATTTTTTGACACTTGCCATCTATGTTTGTTTGAATCCAAATACCATTATCTATATCTACAAATTTTAAAAAAGTGTTCTTAGATATTACTCGCAATTTTCAATCGAGAAAACTCCAGTTCTCTTATATTTGTGGAAAGGTTTCAACGCTTAAATGTATTTAAGCATTTTAAATTTAATTAAATTTAATTAAAATAATTTATTCTTGTTCTTCGTTGTTCCACAACAAATAATTGGTATTGTCGCGTAGATTAAACTACTGTGAGACTGAATACTCAAATAAATGACTACAACTCTCGCTAGTCACAACTCAAGTCTTTATTCCACGAACTGAATATTTCCTTTCCTTATATATTGCCATCTAAAGTTTCAGAACTTTCCATAAGTATAATTACAGTTAACTATTATAAATACAAGTGCAATTAATAATAATAAAAGCACGAGAGAAACAAAGAATTACAGTTAATAAAAATAACAGAGACACAAAATTTAAAGTTTAATACAAAGAAAAGA
>BMAV01023913.1:0-10187 GCA_019973955.1 Trichonephila inaurata madagascariensis | reverse complement strand
GCGTTTTGTGGGGGCGGATGATGTTTTTTTAAAAACCAAGCATTTTACTCTGGGGTTTTAACGCTCTAACAATGGAAAAAACTCTACTGAATCATTTGGGTTTAATGAGTCATGTATCGGAAAAATTTTGCGAAATGTAACGAAAATGGAAAATAATTCTAATGTTGCTATTTATATTTCACCAAATCAAAAGTGCAACGAAATTATCAATTCATTCATAAAATTTTTTGCTCACTGAAGCCGGATAACTCTTCCAACAAATTCTATTATTTTAAGTGGGGATTTAAATGTAGATTTTCAAAAGACAAATCAAAGCCTTTATAGTATATTTTTTTTAAAACTAAAATTCAGTTTAATTATGTCAAATGATCCAAATGAAAGCATGACAAAAAACGGAGTTTTTTTTTAATAGATATTTAAATAATTTTGACTCTAAAGCATTTATAACCTATTTCAGCTACCATAAACCTATTGTTTCCTTCTTAGAATACAATTAATTCATAAATACGATTGTATTTTTCGCAAAAAAATATTACTTTATGAGTATAGACATATGAATAAATAATTTTATATGACAATACTAATATCCCCTTGTTTTTTATTCGCCGAACTAATCCCTGAAATAACATTACAAAATTTGAAGTTATTACTTCTATCTTGTGGTCATAAGCACTCACACACTTTTTTTTTTTTTTTCAATTTGAAATTCGCACCTGTCTTCATGCAATACGATGTATTAAAAAATTTAAGGCGTATATAAAACTGTATGTTGAATCTCGAAATGTATCTGAATCACCGTCTAATTTGATGGTTAGAATATTGTATAAAAAGAACTTATTAACTGCATACTTTTTTTTAAACAGACATTATAATATCGTAGTTTTGTTGATTAAAATTAGGAAATTTTAATAATAAATTAGAGGTTCTAGGTTTTAAAGGTATGAAATTTATGTACATGGATGATTAGATACCAAATTTTTAAATTTTAAAAGTTAGAACTATATATTAGTTTAATACTATTTTTAAATCGAATGGTGAATAACAATTGTTATTTGTCTTTTGAATGTTTTGCCACAATATCAAATGACAGACATTCCATTATAATATACGTTAAGAATAATTTTTGACTCACGAGCAGATAAAAATTGTGATAAATCGCTTTCTCATTTCTTATTAGAAATTATTATTAAGAAATTTTTATGTATAGTCCATGCTTATTTGAATAGCCTTCTGTCAATCGTATAAACTTTGAACATTTTTTTCTCATGCAATTGATGAGCAATTTGTATAAAGTTAAATACATAATGGTAATTTACCTCTATTCGATAAATCATGAAGTACAGACCGGCAAAAGTGATAACTGTTGCAAGATATGTCTGCGCCATCAACTTACCTTCCACTTTGTAATTTATCATTTGCCTTGAAAGGACAGCTGTAAATAAATATGTATATGATTTTATTCGGAATTCCCAGAAGAAATATAGCACATGTGCAAGAATATTTTTTTCTACATATTATATCTAAGTGATAATGAATAATAGATGACTGTCATTAAATGTTTGAACCCTTATTAACTTTTCACATAATATTTCCTTATAAAAAATTGATTTGATGTAACCTTCTTCACCTAAATAGCTAGAATTAAGTTCAAAACACTATTCAGGCAGAAAAATGTTCTAATATTACTATAAATATTCGGGGTTACAGTACAATACATACTAGATAATCAAAAAAAAAAAAGTACCCTTCCTGTATGAATTTCTAGCGATTTATCCACTCAACCAATTGAGATGAAATTTCAGATACTGTTATTTGAAGGTATGCGCTCGATAGATTGTGATGATTTAAATTTGAAATAATAGAATTCTTATGGCTAAAGTTAACCCCTCCCCGCAAATTGATCAGCGTATCAAAAAACAGAACATCATATGTGTGGCGTTGGAGCGATGCATTCGTGATGGAAATTGGTGTGAAATATTTGCAAGGAAAACCATTTTAAAGGACCAAAGACCACACAGACAGAGAGAGAGAGAGAGAAGATATATTGATACTCTCTTTTCATAATTCACAGGGAAAGACAGTAGAAGTACAGATTACAGAACACCATTTACAAAGCATTGCTGGAATAAATTTGTAATAAGCATTGTGAGAAGATTCTTTCTTCAATCAGGTGTTGAAACTGAAACGAAGTCCATGCTCCGTAGAAATTGTACGTGATTCGGAAAAATAATTAGAAGAAAAAGGATGCACACATAGAAAGACTGCGATTCGGACAACATCA
Organism: Trichonephila inaurata madagascariensis; assembly: GCA_019973955.1. Lineage (NCBI taxonomy): Eukaryota > Metazoa > Arthropoda > Arachnida > Araneae > Nephilidae > Trichonephila > Trichonephila inaurata. The sequence goes on along the minus strand of BMAV01023913.1, from coordinate 7,906 downwards.
AAAGGTTATTCAATTATCTAACCAATAAGAGATTTCCTGAGACCAACAGCCTTGCAGACCGTTGTGGATACAGTTGCCCACAATTGGTGAGAACACCAGCTTTCGTCAAAGCAACCAGGGTGAAAACTCGTCAGAATCCTTGTCGAAAGAAGACTGTTTTTGTGAACAGATGAACATGTCAAAAAGAACAATGTGTCACGCAGCAAACGATGGCCTTAAAGAGGTTATCGAAGAATAACTGACCATTTTCTTACAAAATAATTAAGGTGCCAGACAGTGGCATACATAAAGGGGTTTTCCCCCCCCCCATAAACTAACAGATTTTTAATATTTACCATAGAGATTAGCCCCCGGCGCTTTCGTCTACATATTTTAGACTGTAACCTTTCATGAGAGAGGTCTATGTACGCCATTGGTACTAGAGGTACCTTAAAGAAAAATCCTTGTTACGACTGCATGCTCATAATGGCCACATACACATTCTGCTTACCGACGACGAGAAAACTTTTGGCTTAAAAACTTTTAAAAAGGGGGATTGTAACGTCTCGGTCATTCGTACAAAAAAAAATTTTTTACAGCCTCATTTTTAAAAAAATTTTGGGGGATTTTTAAAGATTAAAATTTATTAAATAGGAAAAGGCCGGGCGGACAGTCTTTATCACTCGGGTCAATCCCAAAGTTTTTCCCGGGCTCCGGGTTTACCCCCATCTCTATCTCCCAAGTTTCTCCCTCTCTCCCGTTCTTTCCCAGTTTTTTTCGGCCCCTTCTCGTCCGTCCGTTTTTTTCCCCCAAAATTCCCCCCTTTTTAAAACACCGGGGGCGGGTCCACCACACCCCCCTCGTTCCCCCTCATTGGCAGGTCAAAAAAAAAAGGCCCCGCCCTCGTTTTCCCCTTTTGGGCAGGTCAAAGGGTCTGCCCTCGCCCCCGGGGCCCCCTGGTCTCTCATTTACGCGGTAAACCAAAAAAAAATTCCCTCATCCGTCTGGAATCCAAGGGGGCCATAACTCTCATCCATTCATCTCACACCTGGGCTTCACCCCCACTCTCAATGCATCGACTTTATTCAAAACTTTTTATAAAGGAATGCCTATTGACACCGGCATTCCTAGCCATTTAGAAATTTCCCGACCGATATCTGCGCCTTTTCCGAGGCCAGTCAACAAACAAGACCCCCCGGCCACCTGCACCTGTCATCCAATATCTGTTTGGGGATGAAAAGGGTAAAGGGGATTTCAAAAAATGAATTGACGGGGGGGGTTTTACATCCTTGAAGAAAGTCACAATGACCCTGTGTATAAAAAAAAATGCCGCGCAAAAAAGAACTCCCAATCCCAAACCCCCCAATGGTTTTTGGTCGGGAAGGCGTCCCAGATATTCATTAGTACAAAATAGAAGCAGGGATGTCTTAAGGCATGGACCTTGCCCTTGGTAGGGGCTTCATTTCGTTCTTAATTCCGTATTAATAAGAAGATTATGATCCGTATAATATTAATGGTTAAGTATTATTCCCGTACATAAAATTCCCCATAAAAAATGGAATTTCAAACTGCATGTCAAGTGGCAAAATTATATTATTATGTGATGCCCGTTGTCTATGTCTAGGCCTAGACTAAATACCATAAACAATTCATTTGGGTTTAAATGGGCCATTTAAAAAACAGGTTTGTGCCTAGGTTTTTGAGATTGTCTCAGGTAGGGGGCCCCCTTTTCATAGGATCCCGGGCCTCAAAAAAACTTTCTAAAACCCAAAAGGGGCTTAAGACGTCCCTGAATAGAAGCGGAAACCACGGTAAAGGTTCTGAAGACACTAACTTAGAACCAATAGTAAAGCCCCTGAACGTTTTGAATATTTCTTTTCATCCTTGTACGTCTGGAGATACTCATATCTTAGATTATAGATTGCATCTATCACATAATTTTTTTGATATTTTACAATGAAATAGCAGTTTTGGAATATTTAATATAATTACAAGTTACCTGTTGCAAATGCCACCAGTAGCATATTTAATATCTGTAAAACAACTCCACAGGCGATTGTCTAAGAAAAAGTCAAAAAAAAAAAATTATCAATATCTTATAATTAGATTATCCAGAAAAGAGTTAAATTTAAATTTTGGATTAAACCTACTCATTTCCTTCCAATTTTTTTTGGTTTTTTTAAAAAAGTTTTTTGGTTTTTTTTGGGTTAAAAAAAAGGAAAAATTTTTTTTTAAATTTTAAATTTTTTTTAAAAAAATTTTAGTCTTTTGGTTTATTTTAAAGGGAAACAAAAAGGATTTTTTAAAATGTTTTTTTTAAATTTTTCCCCCACGTTGTTGTTAAATTAAAAAATTAAAAAAAAAGGGTTTTGGGGTCACCCCCAAGATCTTTTTAAAAAAGGTAAAGGGTTTTGAAAATGTTGTTTTTTGTTTCCCCGAACTTTAGGGAAATTTTTAAGGGAAATTAAAGAAAACCTTTTGACATACTAAAAGGGTTCAAATTTTTCCCTTAAAGGAACCCCTTCTAAGCGTTCAAATAAAAACTGTTTTATATTTGATTTTGGGACCCGGGATTTTGGGGTTAATTCTTTCACGTTCAATCAACAAAAAGTACCAATGTCACGTTTATTATTGGGAAAATATTACTATTAATTTTACGTTCATATGAAATACGTCTCAGTTTTGTCAGCAATATATGCCACTATTATATGAACATTGTAGAAATACAGTTATGAATTTAAGGTTTATTAGAAATGTTAATGCCTTATTTACATTTTTTTAACCCTTAAAAAACCATTTGACACTCAGACACTAAAAAAACGCTATTTAAATATGAAGCAAAAACAAAAAATGTTAATGTTTCCCCCATTTTTCCTTTGTGGTGTCCCAACTTTTGGGAAAATACATTAGAATACTTGAAAGCTCCTATAATACTTATGACAAAGTGCTTTAATGAAAGATTAGAAGTGGGTAACTTTTTACCGTTAAAGGCCACATTTTAATTAATCAGTAATTAAGGAAGCCCCAAGAAAAAAAACCGTTCTGCAGAATAAGTATAACAATAACAACTGTATTACTACTAGCACCCAAGTTTGAAAAGGGGTTCCCTTAAATTTTTTACGAACTTTTAAAAAAATAAAATAGTTTTTGTGTACAGTTCGGGTAACATATGTTAAATCCTTTTTTTTTGCATTGGGTGGTGCTCTATCACTTGAAATTAAAAATTTGGTTAAAAAAACCACCCAGTATAAACACTGACACTCTTTAAATTTATACATTTTTTTTTTAAATTCCTATAAATTTTAAATTGTTGTTATCTAAAAAAGGGGAACATCAATTTAAAGGCCTTATCACACACTTTTCTCGAACAACCATTTGGGGAAATTTTTTTCCGAACAGCTGGGGAGGGGGGTTTCCGTAAAAAACACACGCTCTGACGTAAACTGCTTTTTTATTTTTTAAAAAATTCCCTTGAGGGTTTTTTCTTTTCAAAAAAACGAAAACATCGAAATTTTTTTTTTATTCCCCCCGCGCTTTTTTAAAAAGGTCAAAAAAACAGAAAGGGGAGCGCCTTTTTTGTTTAAAATTATACGTCATTTCTGATGGTTTGACGAACCCAAAAGGGGGCCATTTTTGTTTTTTATAAAGTGGGGAAAGAAGAACCCCATTGGCTGGAATTTCGGGGAATTTTAAATTTCGAACAATTCTTTCAGTTTAAATGGGAAAAATTTTTTTTGAAGCCGTTGCTATAGCAAATGGATAAAAATTTTCTAAAAAGGGGTTTACTTTGAAAAAAAATTTCTCCAAATACGTTTACGTATGAAAAGGTCTTTACAAGTTTTTGACCCATGAAAAGTCGCACAAAATCATCATGGGAGCCGTGCGTTCCTTCCCTTGTCTTTAAACCAGTGTTTCCCCAAAAGGTGGTATAGGGAAACCCCGGGGGTTATTTCCAAAGGATATTTGGAATATGTGAAAGAAATAGGTTCATGATACACAGGCGGTTATCAAAAAAGGGAAAATTTACATTGGGTTTTATAAAAAATTTCCCCTTATTAGTAGGGTGTGGGGACCCCCTTTTGGTCAAAGCAGCGGGGATGTCTGGGAAATCGATTCATACAAGTGCGGGAATGGGTTTTAAAAAAAAATATTGTAAAATTTTTTTTGGGAGATATTTGAAAGTTTTTGGGAGAGTTTGGGGAAAAGGGGTATGGGGATTCAGTATTGAATGCTCTAAAAAGACCGAAAGGTTCAATTATATTGGGGTCTGGTGCGGATAAAATGATATTTAATTTCTTTCCAATGTTCTTTAAACCTTGCGGGAAAACCCCCATTGAAGGATAAGTGCATTATCTTTTTAAAAAATTCCCATCCCCCTGTATGACACAAAGTTTTCTTAAAAGGATGGCCCTTTGTTATTTTAAAAATTTTCCCCCATACTTTTTTAAAAAGGACCCCTTTCCTTTTCAGAAAACCACAAAAAAAGGTTCCCATACACGATAGACCCCCAACCTCCATGTTTGAAAAAGTTGGAAGGGGGGAAATCACGATCTTTTGGCTTTTTTCCTCCAAGCGTGCACCCGTCCTGTTGGGGAAAAGGGAAAAAGACGATTCGTAAGATCATATTCTTTCTTCCTCTTATTTAAACATTTTTTAAATGTGATACAACCAGACGAATTTTGGGATTAAAAAACTATGACTTTGCGGTTTGGGAATTGCTGCTCCAGTAAAGGTTCTGTTTTTTGAAGGTGCCTTTTTAACCAAAAACATTGACACTGGAGAATCTAATCTGATTGAGCTTGCTGTCACTTTGCGCGGTTCGCTTTTTGCCCTTACAAACCCCTTCCCAAAACCCGTTTGGGGGTTTTTCCCCCCGCTTTTCTTTTTTCCCATTACTATTCTGCTTTGCCGAAACTTTCTTGCCGTGTGTGTTTGCTGCCATGACTTTAGAAACCGTTCCTCTAGAAACACCCCTTAAAAAAAAATTGGGTGTTTCAGTAATTTTTTTCCACTAGACAGGGGGTCCTACGATTTTCCCTTTTTTGAAAAAAATGGGCCGGCATTTTATGCTTTTATTGGGATACTCTTTTTAAAAAAAAAACCCGGGCTTACAGAACTTTAATAAAGCTACCACACTACTACCAGAATATATACATTTCTATTTATTAAAAAAAAAGCTGGTAGCTATTTTATATTTTTTTTTTTCAAAACACATTAAAAAAAGTCACTTTTATTCACAAGTGGGGTTTTTTTTTAAAAATTTTATAAACTTCTTTTTATACACGCAATGGAGTAATTTTAAAAATTTTCTTTCCATGGGGACGCTATCAAAAGATTTGGGAAAATACTGGTCTAAATTTTACCTCTCCCCAAATTAAAATGTATTCACCGGGTAACATTATAAAAAAAGGGAAAAAAAATGCTTTAAACATGAAGCTAAAAAAGGGAAACCCAAATTTTGGGGTTTTGGGGTCCTTTTTTATTCCTGTAAAAATTTTTAAAAAAACTGTGCTTTGACTTTTTTGAAAAAACCCAATTTTTTTATAAAATATATTAAAGTATATTGTTGGGGGATCTCTCTCACCTGTAAAAATATGCCAATTTCGCTAAGGAAAATTGAGGAAGTACTGTTTAAAAAAATTTCACGTTTATAAGGAAACATTAAAAGGGCCGTTATACATTCTTTTTGTTATTTCAGGTTAATAAATAATCAACAAAATTTGTTTTAAAAAAATTTAAAAATATTTGTCCTTTTAATTGTGGTGAATTAAAAAGTATGCATCTCTATTTTTGGGATTGTATGCCCTTTTCCCAAAACATGCTGACATTTATACTTTTACGATAAATTCCTCAAACATTTCCAAGCATAGTTTTTTTCCCCCTTTTTAAAAAAATTTTTTTTTTTCCGCAAGATACTTTTTTAAAAAAAAAAGAGAAAAGGCAAAAAATCAAAAAAGGGAGGAAAGAAAAATTTTCATTAGATATTCTGAAATGAAATCAAAAAACTATACCCCTTAAAGAATTTTGAACAAAAAAATTTTTCAGGGTTGATTTCTTTTCAGTCACACTTGAGCCTTTTTTTTGGGGGGGAACTTGGTACTTTTTGTGACTCTACGCAACCAAATTTTATTCATTTTTTTCCCTAAGTTTCCCCCCTTTTTTTCAAAAAAATTTTTTTATAGAAAGGTGTAATAATTTTAGAACGTTTTCTTTCATTGCAAAATAAAAAGTCGCCAGTGCTTTTAACTATTTTGGCAATTTACTAAACATTTTACAACTAAAAAATATATATTTAGAGTATTTTATAAAAAAAAAAGTTTTTCATTAAGGATTAAAATCCCCAAATTCACAGTTCCAAATAAAACCCAAAATCTTCATTTTATGCTTAAATACGAGCATAAATTTTCGAAGCATCATTTTTTTTATTTTAAACTTAAAGTAACAATGTGTAAAATAAAATGGTCAAAAGTTTCCCAAAAACTCAAAAAAACTTAAATGTATTTTTAAATCACATTTTTTGTGTACGGGCATAAGAAAAAATATTAAGTATTCTGTAAATAATAGCAGTCAAAAATTTTTTCCACGGATACCCTTTTTATTTTATAATCTCTTTAATTTCCGACTACTTTTTGGGCAACTTTTTTTTTAAAAAGGAGATATGGAGATTTTTTTTTTTTTTTAGGGTTTATTTAGTAATTTTAAGAAAAAAAAGGAAAAAAAAGAAAAAAAATTATTACTTTCTAAAAGGGAAAAAAAAATGGTAAAAATTGACAAAATTACATAAACGGGCCCCTTTGTACAAATAGTGCGAACAAATTCTTTAATTTTTCAATTTTTATGTTTTAATTTGCTATTCCTTTTTTAAATGACCCCCAGGATTTGGGGATATTTTAATTTTTAAAAAAACTAAAGCACTTTTTTCTTGGGAATTTTTATGAAATTGCTTAAAAACAAAATGATTATATTCCCCATAAAAAAACGTAAATTTTGTAATAAAGCAGTGATTGATAAATCTGAAGGTTAAAAATTTTTACTGTTATACAGAACATAAAACAAAATTCCAGAAAATTTTTTTAAAAAATTTTTTTGAGCAATGCTGTCCCCCTTTGTGCTTTTTTAAAAAAAAAAAATTTCGGTAAAAAAGCATTTTAAAGATTACATCTTATTTAAAATTATGGGTGCTTTTAAAACACTTGCAGTTCTTGTTTTAGTGAATAGAAAATAAAAAAAACTTGGTGTTTTTATAAAGCTAATAAGATGGCCTATAAAATAAAATCATAAAAAAATTTCTCAATTTTTTTAAAAAATAATCTTTATTTTAGGGCAGGTATTTTAGGGTACCTTAAATGATCAAAAAGATTTCCAGGTGAATGATAATATCACAAAATTATACATAACTTAAATATGTATTTAAATTCAACCGATGAAAGGGTTAAAGTTTTTTTTTCTCCCACTGATTAAAAAAATGTATTTAGTAATTATGAATCTTAACGAAGCAAATTTCATTTAACACCAGACGTTATATATGAAATAGATAAAAACAGAGACAAATTAGTTCTGAATTTTGAAATAAATGAATAATAATAGGAAAGAGAAATTTTTTAGCTAAACAAAAATCTCAGTATAATTTTTTTCAATTAAAAATTAGTTCAAAATAAAGAAAAAAAATTTTAAATAGAAAATTAAATATTTTATAATGAAAAGTATCCTTAAAAAGAATTTTATAAATTGTAAAATTAAAAACTTTTTATGTTTTAACCCATGTGTTCCTTAAATTGAATTTCGGTTACCCCATTATTAGCAATTTTCCTAAGCTTAAATTTATTTTTTTGTGCCAATTATAACACTGTTTTGGAAATTTTCTTGAATGTTTTTAATACATATTGCTTAGGGAACTTTAAATTTTTCGTACATTTAGCTTAAAAAA
>BMAV01023910.1:253381-316733 GCA_019973955.1 Trichonephila inaurata madagascariensis | reverse complement strand
AAAAAAAGCTTTGTTTTTTTCAAAAATAAAATTTGTTGTTCCTTTTCTCTTTTAATGAAAATAAGGAAATGAGCGTCGAAGCCTACATTCATAATTTTAGTATTCAGAGATATTTCCAGTTTAATTCATGGATAAAATAAGTTATTATTTCGAAAATTATAGCTAAATATATAATATTCAAGCAGACATTGTTACGCACACACACAAATATTTTCACATATAACATAATTTCAATTTTCCCACTTATAATTTATCTGAAACCAGAATTCTTGTGCTGCGCAAGAAAAAGTAAATTTTGAAAAATTTGTTTACTTGTCGCCCATCAAGTATAGTGGTTAGTTACGCTGACTGCTGTGTCGTAGGGCCAGGGTTTGAATCCCGGAGAAGACATGAGTGTTTGAAAACGTACAGTGCCATTGCGGCATGGGGGTACTATAAATAGCCTTCGAGCCGCAAGTCCTCTCGTGAAGTTGAAGGTAGGGGAAGAGAGGTGGGAGGCCTCTGATCATTCCCAGGGTGTTCTCCCTCAAAATTGGGGTGGAATATAGTAATCCAACCTGTCTCACTATCTGGCAGCTTTGCGACAACAGCATTTATTTACTCATTGCAATTTTGTATTTAAACTACGAAGATTTCTGTTTTTTTCCTAGAATATTTTTTTAAATACAAATTTAATTGGGGGGCGGGATACCAGCTCATATGTCGTCCTCTTTATTTGCCCGTGCTTCAAAATTACAAGTCCCCATATCATTACAGAAGACAACGTAAATTAAAATTACGTTTGCTTTTAAATACATTCAAGAAGATTTTTCGATACACTTTTAAAAAATAACATTAAAAATATCTTTTACATACTAATTTGAAATTAAAAACAAATGTGGGCAATCTTTGGTAGTAACAATACCAGTAAAGCTAGAAAACGTACAGACATTTTTAGTATATATGATTTTAATTAGTAATATATGATAAATAACTTTTATGTTTTTCAGAAAATTCTATCTACAAACTTCAGAAAATCAACGTCTCTTCCCATTAATAACAGCTCATTTAAATGGTCCTTGACCAAAAAGATTGGATGTTAGAGGCATACCAACACGCACGCACGCACGCACGCACACACACACACACACACACACACACACACACACACACACACACACACACACACACACACACAAACACACACACACAAATATTATACATAGAGCAGAAATAGATACATAAAATATTATCAAAAGTTAATCGTGTATCTAGCAATATAATCAACTTATAAATGTCAGTTCAATTAAACTGTCTGTATAATCAATTCATAGACTATAAGAATATATAATACAAAGAGATCAGAAAGAGACTTTCAATTTGGAAATTTGAATTTGTTCCAAAAAAGGTATAGAGATTGAAAATTATATAGGAGGATTTTTTTTCTTAAAGCATCAAAGACAATCACCGAATTTCTTGACTTTTAACAGTGAAATTTTACTTACAGCAGTGTATGAGAAATATTATTCACGAATAACTGCACATGTCAAAGATGTCAGCGCGCGGGGTTCTATGATCACTGACTCCATTTCTGAAGTAAAGACGGCTCTACCTGAAAAGGGAAGTGTTGAATCCTTTGGAGCAACACGAAGAGGATTTCTTTCGTCAGCCGACAATTGTGGATGAATCTTGGATCTATGAATATAATCTAGATACCAGAGATGAGCAAAAAAAAGCACAGCTTCTCACTTCCTAAAAGAAGGCTTAGGGGCAGAAGTTTGAGAGTAAGGTCATGTTGTCTGTTTTTTGGGACTGTTGCAGAGTAATCTTAAAGGGACCTGGAGTTACCTGGAGAATGGTCAGACCATCACTTAAGTCTATTACTGCATATTTTTGAACAAATTTCAATCAGAGGATCTACAAATGGAGCAGTATGACACCAAAGGCGTCCATCTTCTCATCGGCAATGCATCTATTCATTCATCTCGCCGTACGATTGAAGAATCAAAACAATGTGGCTTAGAAATTTTGCCTCATTCGCACTATTCTATCAATCTCGCTTGAAGCGAGTTTTCTTATTTTCTTAACTCAAAAAACCATTATAGGGTCAGAGATTTGACAGCACAAGGAGCATCATTTAAGATGTGGTGGGGCAATGGTTTCGATCGATTTGCTGGCTTTACAATGAAGGTTTTTAGAAGGTCAAGAAACTCTATAGGATAAATGTATAAAACTTTAGATGGTGACTAGGTAGATAAGTCTTAAGAATAATAAAATACAAACTTCTAACCTGATTATTTTTAATAATATTTTAAACTTAATGATACCCCATGTACACAATGAAAAAGAAAAAAAAATGTTTAATTTTTTTCTATTATATATGATTTACAAGTATTCAGAAAATAAAAATAAATAAACGTGGTCTAAATAAAATAAAGGCATTTCAAAAAGTAAAATAATAATATTCATATTAACAACAATATAAATCAATAAATAAGCTTTTCAAGCTGTAACAAAAATAGAACTAAGTCTCGTTATATCATTATTTTTCAAAATTGTAATTATTTTAAATCTATTAAGGAATGAAATTATATTCATAGAAATATTCTTTATTTTTATGAAATGTGCAATATGAAATAAATATTCTTTTCTTCCTATTTTTGTCGATATCTAATTCTAAACTACAATTTTTTTTTCATTTAACTGGTTTTTTTATGTAGATCTGGTATTTGTCACAAGGCATTTGTAGTGGTTATTGCCCACAGAAAAACCTAAGTGAATCCTTAAAAGAAATTTTCTCAGCAGCTATAGACTTCATAGACTTCCCACTTTACCCATTTTTTTAAATATTTTTCTCACAATGATTAGTATGTTATATATAGAACCTTTAAAATTTAGTACATAATTATAATAATCATAAAAGTTCCTATTCTATAATATTCTCATATTCATTATTATCATTGCACTGAGAACAGCTTATTTCATCTACGTACTGTGTGTTAGCTCTTTAATAAATTTGGCTTTAGTATATTTTTTTCTACATGGTGTTGCATTTTAGATGACCAGTAATGTATTTAAAACCATTTCGTTTTGTTTATTCGATGAAAAAATTCTGGTTGAAATGTTAAATCAGCAATATGAGTTTTTTTCAAACCATATTATATGTTCCTTCAAGAGTTTTTAAAATTTTACTGTACCCTTGCCAGGAAAAGAAGTTCGCCAACTTTTCATGCAAACTGTAAATTAATAATATTTTAAATGACAATTCTAATTTTTTTATGTATAAATTATTTCAGTTTCTTCGTTAAGTCATATTTAAAATATTAAAATAAAATTTCAATAAATAGATTGAATTTAAATTATTCTCTGGTAACTATAGCTTATACTGTATATATAATATATATTTACATTATACATTTTAATTTTCTTATATACTTTACTGATAAATGAAAGTTAATTTTTTTTTAAATTTTAGAGAACAGTTACTTTTGTGTAATATTTTGTAATATTTTTAAAACAATGGCATTATATACAGGTGAAAATTTGTTAAATATAAAAAATATCTTTTGATGTGTTTTGTATTTATTCGTTGAAGGAGCGTTGTGTGAAAAAAAGCTTTAAAATCAATGGTAGAATAACTTTAGAAAAATCATTGTTTTTCTAATATCTCTTCTACAAAAGGCACTGTTAAAATAGTATTTAGGACTTCCGAAAACTAGCACTTTTTTCTTAAATTCCCGCATCTGTTTGATTTTAGGTATTTAGTCTTTTTTATGAAATTGTAAAAATTTAAGATTAAATTACTTATATAATTAATCAATAATTCTATAACAAAATTCTAAGCATTTCCCTAAGCAAAAATAACAAATGGTATACAAAAAAAGTTACTCTATTTATTACCTATAACACGCTTTTGAAGCCTTCTGTTCATTTTTTTTCTCAAAAATAAAAGTTAAACGAAATGTAATTCTTGGATCCCAAGCAACTTCGTTCCCAATTTTTTTGGAAATCATTTATCTTTCAACAGCCAAAAATTAATTCGCGGTCACACTTCTCAGCAGTTTTCTTTAAAGTAATCTATTTATTTTGTTGGGACTAATCCATAATAAATAAATTTGTTTCAGGGAGCAAAAGCATTTGTAAAGGTTGCCTTGGCTGAGTGATTATTTTTAGCAAAATCGGAAGGCCCTAAGATAATGAAAGTGGCAATGAGCCTGTCCAAGTGGCGCCACACTTTACTCCCAACACAAAGACGAGATTCGATGAGTCTGCCTGAATCCATGACTAAGCTCTCAAAGTTTTTGAAATAAGCAAACCAATACTCGCTTTGGAAACTCCGATAAGTTCCCTTTATCAAGCAGAATATTGATATTTGGAATAATATTAGTTGACATGGGACAGCGCATTTAATAGTGGTTGCATCGTAAAAACGATATTTAGTCGAAATGTGCTTTTTGCTTCATATTTTATGTCTTGTTTTAATGAAATTGCTGCATATTCTTCGTTTAGAATTTGCTTGTGGAAAATCTTATAATGAGATTTTCAAGAGGGTTCACTACCCTTATATGAATGTATTTGAATACAATTTGCTATGCGTTTTTAATTCACGACGCCATTTTGCTGTCATCAAAAAACTTGAGAATGGCTTCTAGGTTCAAATAATTTGTGTGTGTTATCTTCTAATACGTAAATACATTTTTTCTTTCAGAAATTTTCTCATTCATCTATGGCTTATTTAATTTATTTAGCATACACATTGTATAAAACAAACTGTGATAGTCTACTTGGGCTATTAAAATTATTTTGAGCTGCGCATAATATGTCTGCAGTGTAACGAATTTTCATGTATACTTGTAAGCCCATTGAATGCAATTGTTTATATTATATTTCACTATATAAAATTTAAAAAAAAAATAAATGATATTCCACAATAATATTCTAAAAATTTGTTTGAAAATCCCATAATTAGAAATGTAATAAATTCAAATTTGTGTGTAATTATGGAAAGATTTATCTTAATTTAAAATAAAGGATCTCCTGATTACATATCTCTAATTTTGAGAGGCTTCTGTACTTAACGAAAGTTAAAAAACGATAAGAAAAATGAAAAAATAGATAGCGAAACTCATAAAGTTTTTTTTTATATCAATGCACTTCCACCTCGGCTTGTTTACCAACTTTGAGTAAATCCAATCTGTAGTCCAGCTCCAACCATGTTTGTTGTAGCATTTCCGTAGTCATAGAAGCATTAACAATGGTTAATGAGGCATGGTGGTCTTGAACATTATGGAATTTCCTTGAGTAGGCTTTGTTTTTGAAGTAGCCTGAAGAGGAAAAATCCAGTGTAATGACAAATGGGGATCTTGATGGCCAGGAAGTTCGATTTCCGAGTCCTATTCATCGGTTAGGAAAAGTTTGGATGCAGAAATTCTAGTATATCCGGAATTCAGTGAGGAAGAATTCTACTTTGTTAAAAAATAACAGTGGACTGTACATGTTGTGTTTAGGTTATTGGCAACATGTCCAGGTGAATGTTTGACGTCACAGAAGTCTCAACAAGAACAAGGAGAAAAAAAAACTTTTGTGAAAAAGCCTATCACACATTGATTTTGGGGCTATTTTTTCCACTTCCTACATACGCATGCATCCTACACGAACATTTAAAAAAAATCAACTCATAGAATTAGGGACATTTGATTCGTATACCCTGTATAGTGATATTATTACAGCGAAAAAAAGTAGAAGATATTTTTAATACCATTCACATAATATTTTATACTTTTAAAAAATAATTGAAAAGGCAAATGAAAAATAGATAAATTAATAATAAATCAATTTACATTCACCATCGTCATTATACTGGAGTTTTAGATATTATATATAAATGAATTTTCATTACTTGTTTTACTGATGAGACGTTTTTATTACAGTATTTCCTACATTGATAGAGTATAACCAGTTTCTTTTTTATTTTGCGTCATTAACATGCTTTTAAAATCATGTAAAAACATTTCATAGGAAAAATATATAAATACTTCCACTAATTTGAATTTTTTAAAATTTTCAATATTGCATTTGCAAATTTTGATAGTACTACATTTGTTTTTACTATTTAAGGCTATACAGTACCCTACAAATCTCAAATATACCAATTTTTTTTGTTTGTTTTATCTTGTGGTCTATATCACTGTACAGCTTGTCACCAAATTTCAGATATGATAACAAATTAGTTTTTCAGATATTTGAAGCTTCTGAGCTTAGGTTTTGGTTTCGCAAGCATTCTTAAAGCATTATAATCTAAGCATTCTTCCACTCTTAAATTAAAGTAATTAAAAATATTTTTGAGTACAATCAACTATTTCTGTGTAAAAAGGCTATTAATCTTAATTTTCATTACTAAAATCATTTCTGCTTGATTATGTTTTGAGTTTTTTGAGTTATCATAGTTACTTAATTCAGATTGATTTCAAGGCCAATTTTTGTTTAAAAAATAGTTTATATAACTTAGAAGCTTTATCATCAATTATTTCCAGTTGAGAAAATGCCATGGTCCGTTCTCAGGTTGCTATGTGAAACAATATTTCGAAGGGATGGAATACTACTGAAAATGACGACTAAAACACCCTCAGTTGATACTGAAATTAGACTTCCTACTACAAGTATTCTGAATGCAAGTATTGTAGAAAAAACTGAATATTTCCATCATGTACCAAATTCTATTATAGTAAAATACTGTAGTACTATATTATAGTACTTTAAAGTCGTGCAACAAATACTCAAACTTGCTAAACTACCCCAATTTAAAACTAAAAAAAATTTAATTTTATGTACAAACCTGGCGACTTTTAGCTGAAGTTAGTAGCATTATTATTGTGTACATAAATGCTTTGTATTTCGAAACTTTTGTGAAAATATTAGGTTAAGATGAAGCTGAATAACGTGTCATCGTAACAAATGCTGTCAATATTATGCAAAAATATATTTTGAATTAGTAAAAATGTTTTCAGTCATATCTAATTAAAGTAGTGTTGAAAAGTAGAAAATACATTGGGAAATAACATATTAAAAAATTAGAGCTTTATGGGCATTATAAATTTTTGTTTTATCCCTTTACAAACTTTAAATGCGTTTTTCTCAGACTTTTAGTTTTGTAGCTGTAAGTATTTTCTAAGCCTAAGTCTTTTTTTCATTTCGAGTCTTGAAATTTTTTTGTATGTACTCCCAAACGTATGCTCTATAAAAGTTAGTATGAATTTTGGTCTAAGATCTCTAGTTATTTTTCTTTAAAAAATGGCTATAATTAATATTTTTAAAAAATTCATGTTTTTTTTTTCAGGTTTAACTAGAAAATAACTATTAAAAATCAACAAGAAAGCAGATTTTCAAATCCGTACTAAATTTTGTTTATAATAATCCAAGAAACATAAGTCCCTTAAAATGATTAAAATGTTTTAAAAATTGAGTATTTTATAAAAGTTTGAAAAAACTTCAAAAAATCCTAATTTCTTAAAATTATAAAATAATGGCTAGACAAACTGACTTTTTACTTACAGAATCAGCTTAATAATATAATCTAAATATAAAACATAAATTATTTTTACTGTTACTGACTCCAAATAAATCTTTTGAAAAAGGGTATTGTGTAGTTTTAAAAGAAAACATTTTCAGTTCTTCATCTTGTCAATAACTTGTATAACAGAAAAATGTCAGATTTCACAATCATTGCATACGGACAGACTAATTACTATTCCGTTTCTTCAATTAATTGTTAGAAGAATTTAATATTTAGTAAAAATGTTTTGAAGCGGCAAGAAATGCGAAAATATATTATAAACTGGAAGCAAGATCGGATTTTTACGCAGCAAAGATACTTTAAAGTGAAGATAAGATTAATATTTGAGGATAAGCAGGAATTTTTAGCTATACAAATGAATAGGTTCATAATCTAATGGAGTTGTCAAAATTTATCTGAGTGAGTGAGTAAGCAACACGAGAGCTATATTAATGACGGACCTCATTATTTTGAACCATGGTCAAGCGACGAGAACGACACCTGATCTGGCACCCCTTCTCCAAACTTCCACACCACGGCCGACAGGAGGATCTTGAGCCTCAACATATTTAACGTGCATCAGTCTTTCTATACAGAGGGTCTTCAGTTTCGTTAGAATTTGAACTTATGACACGCCGGCAACGAGTTCGTCACCATAACCCCTGGGCTACCGTAGGCACATAGTTATTTTCATCTATGTATATTTATTGAAATAATTAAATAATAAAAAAAGGGAAAAGGTTCAGGATATTTTAATTCTATAGCGATCTGTCGAAGATTGAACAAAGTTGAGATTATCATTTTAAAATTCAATCTATAAATGAGATTGAAACTCCAGCTGCTTTTCAATTGTTAAGCAATGAAGAATGACACAGTAGGAAAAGAATAGAACACCTCTAGAAAAAGAATTAAAACGAATCTTTAGAAAAAGAATTAAAACGAACCTTAAGGAAAAGAATTAAAACGAACCTCTAGAAACGATATTAAGGTATCCGACTACGTTCGGAACCGTGATTTTGCAAAACGTATAAATGGATAATATTAATGATATTTAGTGTCACTTAGATTAGAAAATGTAAATAAAATTGTTTTAAGAATAGTATTATAATAAAAAAAAATATTTAAGTACAATATTTTGACAAAAAATGAACATAGAATGACCCATTTTCAAAATATTCAAAATTTTGTGAAAAATGCTTCTATTATATATAATATTTTGCATGTATATAGCTCAGACCTCTGTACAGAGGCTCAACTAGAATTTTTGAAATATATAACTTAGAAGTGGGTTTATCCATGTTTTACGACAACAGAGGGGATAAATTTTAAGAAAAAAACGCCTATAATTATTTCAATGGGTTGTAACTCTGAAAATAATGTGAATGTTTCAAAAATCATAGTTGAGCCTCTGTACAGAGTTCTGAACTATATACAGGCAAAATATCATAGAAGCATTTTTTACAGAAGGAGAACATTTTGAAAAAAGTTTATTCTAAGTTAATTTTTTGCCGAAATATTGTATTTAAATAATTTTTTTGTCAAAATGGCCTTGAAACAATTTTATACATGTATTCTAATCTAAGTGACACTAAATATCATGAAAATTCTTCATTTATGCGCCTTTTTAAAATCACGGTTCTGAACGTAGTTGGGTACCTTAAACTGGTTTTGTCGAATGGATAATTCTAAGTTACATATATTGGTTGATTCAAAATTAGTGTGACCAATTTTAAAAGCATATAACTATGAATGGTAAATTTTTATCACTGAGATGCCAGTTATATTTTAAAAATGAAACATTCAAAAATTATCAATCTAACTATTTTTGTTAGTGGGAATAAATTATGGCTTCAAAGTTACATCTTCAAATCCAAAACGAAATTTTAAAGCTTTTAAAAGGTTGTTTGCTCACATTTTCTTATAAATAATGCATTTAAAAATCAGAAAAGGCCTTTGCTGATGGATTACTATCTAAACTTCGAAAAGAAATAAAATTTGGTTGGAAAGCAAAAGCTCTAGGAAAAAAATGTGGACAAAGGGAAGAAGGAAAAAGAAGCTGAAGAAAGTTCTTAGCCTAAAAAAACTACAGGTATCGCATTCGACAATTTGTCGTTAGATAAAGAAAATTGGCTATAAAAAAGGGAATAAACCAGTCTGTCTTTAAATGTCTTTTAAGACCGTAGAAAAACAAAGAAAGCGTTCTTGGCCGCTGTATTTAATGTTACGCAGAGACAAATCATGGATACCTTCGGATGAAGCACTGTTTCATCTGTCATTCACAACTGGCAAGACGAAGATATAATATATTTCCCACAAAAAACGTTGCAAAGGCACAGCTGTTTTGCAAAATTAAGTTGGCCGTCAGGTGTTATGGCATGGATGAGAATGTCCTCTCAAGGCTTAACAAAACTATTTTTTGTAGAACCAAAGGCTTAAACTGATGCTAAATACTATCAGAATAAAATTTTTATACTCTTGATCAATAAAAATAAATGTCTTTATTCTCAAGGAAACTTTGTTTTTCATCATGATTTGGCACCAAGTCATACTGCAAAATCAACTATAAAATGTCTGAAAGATTAAAAAACAAATTTCCTGCCTCCTGAGAAATGGCTACCACCATCCCCTAACTGTGATTATTTTTTAGGGGATACTTAAGAAAACAATTAAACAGACGTAAAACAAGAACTCTCCAAGGGCTTCAAAAAGCAATTAAAGAGGAAGTTGGAAAAATACCCCCAAACATTGTCAAAAAGCCCTTTTAGCTGGCGGGAACGAGTACACAGATTGTACTATGCTAAAGGAAACCACATTGAAAATTTCATGCAAGTAACTTAATTCAATAAAAATTTATGATGCTCTGAAATTGGTCACGTTATTTTAGAATCAACCGGTAGATCCACATCAGTAGTTTTATTAAAAGAAGCAAATGAAACGTAGTTTTTACAATAGAATCCCGTCTATGTTTTGGCATTCCTGCGTGTAAAAAATGCCTTCGAACAAATATGTCTAAAAGGGTCATGAATTTTGTTACATAGTTTCCCAATAAGTTTTCCCTCGATAAGACTGCGAATATTTCCTGTCGAGCGGAAGATAGAAATCTCCACCAACACCAGTGCTCTTTGGATCGCTTACAAAACAAACATCTCACTAAAAGGGTTGCCTCGTTAATTTTGAAAAAATCGTCCCAGAATCGCTTAACCTTATCTGTGACTGGAACGAAAAAGGAAATCGATCTTGATCAGAGTCCGTACCAAAGAAACCTTGTCTTTGCACAGAAAGTTGGGCAGGACACTTTTCGCTTGCAGATATGAGCTCCTTAGGCATCTTCCAGGTCCATCTTTATGCTCTCCGATGCGGTCGTTAAGTTATCAGCATCCAAAAAACATACACAGTTTTCTACTCCTCAATTTTTTGCTTTCAAGCTTTCTTTTTTAGTTTTGGAACAGGCCAGATCCATTGCAGCATTGCTAACTCATAACGTTGGCATGATTTTGCGCCTTATCTGTAATTTCCATGAGAGTGAAATGGTTTTTTCTCCCTCCCTCCCTTTCCATACTTTTTAAAGTTGTGCAGAAGAAAAAGAAGGTTTGATTTTTGAAGATTGTACATAAACATATAAATGGGATTCTTATACTCAAGGTTAAGTTGTTTGCTTGTAGAATCTTTTCGGATGCAGAAATTTTGTTGTAAGTGTTATGACTTCAACACCTGACATTACGTTATTATCAATGAAACCTACAAAGATCAAATATTTTTCACAGTTTTGCACATTTTTAAATACAAGTGCGAATCATATGGAATTTAATTGAAAAAAAAATTTTTTGCATTTTTAAAACCAGAAAAAAATTTCCTTTTGCAGCATGAATTTTCCTACTGACGTATTTTTTTGAATTATTGTTTATCAGTTTATAAAAAAGGAAACTGAAAATGTTTTCACAAAATTCAGTGACCCTAAAAATTCAAAGTTTAACGAATTTTTTCAAGCGTTTACATTTTTTCCAGCTTCATACAACTTGTAAAAATTATGTTTTCAGTGGGACTTGCTTGCTTCTTAACCCTATATTTCAAACTTACCAAAATTATTCTCACCAGTAATAGTAGGACTATCAAATAAAAAAAGAAACTATGGAAATTCTAAGTATCGATTTTATAGTAGTTCTGTTATTACTTTTATGACTACACCATCAATTTTGAAAAAAAAAACAGAATCATTTTAATATTAATAAAATATACTTAATGTTCAACTTTTAGTTATTAAATCCCCAAAACAAAAAAATTAAAAAACAAGAAATAAAATTTTATTTGCAAATGGCTACAACAATTGCATCATTAGAGAAATTTAATTTTCAAAAAGGATAAATTCGCAATTTAAATTATTGATTTTAATTTGAAAAAACAAGATGGATTTGATTTAGAAAATAAAGATTCATTTACCAAAAAATGCATTTTAGCACAATATATATGTATATATATATATATATATATATATATTACCATTTTATTTTTAAATTATTTAAAAAATTTAAGATAATCATTCTTTTAAGATCTTCATTGATAATAAGTTTATCTGCTTCTTTTCGTATAATTACAAACATTCAGTATTACAGGATATATCTAATTTTTTTCTTATTATGAAGAAATTTATGGTTATGAGATTATAATTTAAATTTTATAATTATAAAAGATTTTAACCATATTACTTTATAACAACTTTTTAAGCAATGAAAAATTTTGGCATAACAAATTTTAGAATTAAAGTACAAGTGTGATAACATTGTTGAGGAACTTTTAATAACTATTACATAAACAAATGTTAACATGTTTAAAGTAATATTTTGTACCTGTCAAAATATTTATTTATTAAAATTAAGGTCGAGTTTATATATAATTTTCGTAGCAAGTATAAAATACACTGAAATTTATCGACATTTTGTTTGTGATTATTAATTTAAAATTCCTAATTTTTAATATACCAAAACATAATTAAAAATAAATTTGGTAATAGACAAATTGAGAAAATAAAAATTTGCTAATTAAAATGGAATTAAAAAATCAATAAAACTTATTAAAAATTGAACTAACAGTTTTCAGAAATGATTTTGAAAAGGAAAAAATAATTCAATTAATATTCACTAAATGTATTTTATCTGTTAAATTAATTAATAATAATACAAACACATTAGCGCAATATTTCATTGGTTTGTTTAAAACATTAAAAAAATTTGATGATGGGAATTTTATTTCCAGGTAAATTTAAAAGTAAAATTATATAATTAAGAAATAAAAAGAATGTAAAATTCTCAATATTTCTACACAAAGAATATTTTTCTACTCTCAAAATTTTTTGTCTGGAAACGATAAAGTGACGATAATAAGGATAAGTGGGATTTTTATTTCTCGTCAATCCTTGTGATTTAAAATACAGATATATTTTTCTGTCCTAATTCGCACTTTATGTAACATAAATTCAATTAGCCTACGGATAGAGGTTTTAATAGAACTTTTAAATAATACAACTCTAGTAATATATAAACCATTTACAACTATTAAAAAAAATCATTGTACAGTAGAACCTGTTTTTGTGCGGTCCTTTTTTATGCGATCTTTTTTTTATGCGGTACATGAATTTCAATGACTTTGGTGCTACTGTAATGTTTTCTATCTATTTACCAGTGGCGCGTAACGGAGAATGTTAGGTTGCCAGGCCCCCCTCTAAGTCAAGTTTTGCCTTTAAGGAATCCGACTACGTTCGGAACCATGATTTTAAAAAAGAGCATAAATCGATAATTTTTATTATATTTAGTGTCGTTTAGATTAGAATACACGAACAAAATTGTTTTAAGGACATTTTGAGAAAAAAAATATATTTAAATACAATATTTCGGCAAAAAATTAACTTAGAATAATCTTTTTTTAAAATGTTCTCCTTTTGTGAAAAATGCTCCTATTATAATAATATTTTGCCTGTATATAGCTCAGACATCTGTACAGAGGCTCAACTATGACTTTTGAAAAATTCACATTATTTTCAGAGTTACAGCCATTTGAAATAATTATCGGCCTTTTTTACTTAAAATTGCTCCCCTCTGTTGCCGTAAAACATGGATAAACCCACTTCTAAGTTATATATTTCGAAAATTTCATTTTGTTACACTTCAACTTTAACACATTATTTCGTTCTTCAGTATAATTGTATTATTTGTTAAAGTTTTCAAGTTCGTAAGATGCAATTAATTATTTTCATAAAGTTCTAAAAGTGGATGTTCAAATAAAAGGTTTTTTTTAATTCGATTATAAAATTTACAGTATAATTTCTGTCGATAATTTTCTACTATTAAAAAGGTAATATTGTAGGAATTGTTGTTTCAAAGGAGCCAAGATCCAAATATTAAAATACTGTTAAAACCTTCTAATAACATCTCAATGAATCAGCCATTAGATCAGGTTATTATAGCAGCATTTAAAACGTACTGCATAAAATAAATGTTTAAATATATTTTAGACGAGGTGGGAAAAAATGTGACTGTTGTAGAAACACGGAGAAAGTTTACACACAAGTTTAGTGTAGCAGGATACCAAGAATTATATTAGAAACTTGATAAACCAAATAATAATAATAATAAAATGAAACACCCGCTAGTAACATACTTTGTGACAACTAAAAAACAAACAGAGGCTATTAATAACGAACGGGATTCTTCATTTAAGTCAAAGCCGATAGTTGTTCTGGTCATATCTGACTCCTTTACTGATGATAGCATTTTTTATCCAGTTCGTAATAAACGTGCACGCTTGCTAACAAGAAGCGATGAATAGTTGTTAACAGTTTTGTCCCTAATTTCAATTTTTATATATTGTTTGTACTAATAGACTAAATTTTCACTGTAAACTAATATTTTTTTGTAATAAAAATGTTTTACGAATATGTAACATGAATTTCATTATTACTTTTTCTGCATGGCTTTTTTGGGAAAATATTCAGAACTTTTTCATCGCACACTATTTTTTAAAGTTGTGGAACCTATCCCCAAATTTGCCATGCGTCACATGTATTTTTTTTTTTTTTTAACGCTTTTCTAAGGAACGAATCTACCATGGTAAAAAAAGAGTTTATTTCTGACAGATGCATCTGAATCAGCTAGGTAATTTAATATTATTCCATGTTAATAACTTCTTTTTTAAAATTTATATGCATATAAAATGATAATTTTGCAATATTTAATTGCAGCTTTCCAAAACCTTTAATGCTTAATTTTAACATGTGCGCATTTTGTGAATTTTCTTTACAAAATGATCTGTTGTTTTATCATTCTTACTGTCGATTGTTTTGTTTTCATTTTTCAATTGTTTTTAGTAAATAGGACATAACGATTAATTCAAAAGTAGATATTTATATTTAATTAAATACAGAAAAATTTAAAAATAATAATCTAAAATTTTATTAATTTTAGAGTTGAAAGGTAAGAAATATAAAATAAAAACTTCCATTTTTAATCTTTTGTATGCTTTTAATTTATATTTTCCTACAAAAATATTGTGCTGCTTAGTCAACAATTGACGTATTTCAAAGAAAGTTATAATTATCAACAGTTGAAGGTTATATGTGCACAAGTGAAGAATCACAAAGGCATTTCATCTTATAAAACCCTGAGTGTTTATTTTGTAGTACTTATTTATCAAAAAAGCATTCGAGATATAAATGAGAGGGAAAAGACAAATGTCTACTTATTTCTGATGAAAAATAGTTGTAATTCATTTTCACACAAAGAACTCCTATAGAAGAACTTCATATAAAGTACAAAAAGGAGTACTGTCTTCAAATAATATAGTCCAAGAGTTTAATTTTTTAGTTGATTGTGTAATTGAACCCTTAAGAGTTACATCTAAAATATTTTGATTTAAAATTATATTAAAATGTTAGTCAACTTTTTTCTTGTATTCTTAGAAAAGCATTGATTTTTTTCAAAATTAAATGATAATTACTGAGACAGTTAATTTTTTTCTTGTTCAGAGACAGAGAGTTTACCTGTCAAAAACTTAAGCTATATTAAAAGTTTTTTTTTTAATTGTATACTTAGACGGCTAAATTAATTTATTAAGAATAAGATCTTCTTATTTTTTCTTTTAGAAATTTACCTGCATGTACATATTTTGTCAAAAGATAAAAAAAAACTCATTAAAACGCAATTAATCATCTTGGTTCTCTTTATTAATTAACCGTATGACAGCTCTTGACTATTAGCTTATTTTTCCGCTGTAGCAGATGTTTTCAAAATTCATATCACCTTACAAATTTATTTCAAAGTGGTTTTTTTTCTATATTTGCCATCTAAAAAGGCTTTTTTTCCTCCAGAAAACTAAATAAAATTTTTTATGTAAAAGTTTTTATTTTTTTTAATTTTCAATTTAATGAAAATATTTTCTTTATATATATTGTTTTAATTGGAAAGGAAAAAAGAATATATATATATATATATATATATATATATATATATATATATATATAATAAGGTTTTTTTTTTACTTATGAAATCTAAACCTTTTATCTAAACTTGAACTCACAATCAGAAACACTAAAAATTTCACATTTTTGATGTTTTGATATCTTTGATGTGTGTTTGAAATCAAGTTTTTTTAGTAACAGTTATAATAAAAGTAGATATAACGGATAAAATTAAAATTATCCTTACTGATTATATGATTTTTTTTTAAAAAAAAAGTTAACAATTTTAAATTGAAGGAAAATTATTTTCCACAGAGTGCAAAAAAATTACACATTGGGTGTTTTTAAGAATATTTATATAGTTTTTAAATTATTCTATATAGATTAATTAGTTCATTAATTAAAAATTATTACTGATATATCATAAATTTATTAATATGATTGTTAAGAATTATGTATTAGTGTCACAGGGCAATGTATTAGTGTATTTAATTTAGTTAATGTTTTATACGTTTAATTTTATCATATTTATTTGTTTATTTTATGTAAAATCATTTAGAAATGACATTTTTATTTTGTGATTTCAAAAAACATTGACGGGATTATTAAAAAAAAATTAATTAATTAAAAGAATGAGAAATGCTTTTTTGGATGATTTTTTTTTCTTAGAATTTCTTTTAATGAATTCAATGAAATCATAATCACTTTTTTCATAAGAATAATCGAATTAAATGCGTTTTTATATTATATTACATAAAGCCTTTATCAGCACTACTTGACAAAGAACGAAGCATTATGTTGTGATTTAAAAACGATATGTCTTCCATCAGTATAGCAGTCCTTAACCCTTAACTTGAAAAAAAAATTCTCTAGTTCCTATTGTTACTTATACTACAAGCGCGGGTGGCCCTTCAAAAAAGAACTTTATACTTGACTATATATTCCATAGCCAGCTTAATTATTTAATAGCAACAATGGCAGGATGAATGATCTGTTAGAAGAATAATATTTATATAAGTAGACTACACTTAACACTGGGAACGATTCGAAACGTATTCTTTACATCATTTTTTATCACCTTAATGATCTTCGAGTAGATTACTCTTATGAGAAGCTGAAATTGTTTATTGAGAACACGTGCCTTTTGTCCGCGCCGGATTAGCCCGATATGGTTTGTGAATGGAAAAAGAACCACACCCTTTGTTACTTAAAATGTCGCACGCTGAGAAAGAAGAATTGAGAGTTGTTTGTGAAAACGCGTGTGGGGACTGTGCATGTATTGACAGAGAAGTAACGCCTGGTACGTTTCACGATGTACTGAAATATTTCATAAATTAAACGTTTTTCTTTAAGATTCAGATAAATAGATAACTATCCCCTTAACGCACATTTACTTTGATAATAATTAAAAAAAATAATTTTTTTTTTTTATTTAAGAAAACGGATTTTAAAACTTTGCTTTCGCAAAAAAATGTTTTTTTTTTAAAAAAAATACGAAAATCAATTAAGTTTAATTTTAATTTTAGATTTTGATCAACATTATAGATGAGAACAACATTATGATGGTATTGCAATCTTGCACGTACATCGACTTTTGTTGCCTTTCTTTTCGAATTGGTGTTTCGAAAAAAAACATTTTTATTAGTAAAAGTATATATTCATGCTTTTTCAACAGAAGTAAAATTAGTAGTAGAATTTATTTTAAAAAAGTTATTCACAATTTTCTTTTTTCTGATGTAGTTGGAAGCAAAATGCAGCACATAGTCCAAAATTACAGTTATTACACATGTGACGACTGTCTTTTATCTTCCTTTTTCCTTTGCTAAGTAGCTTAAGCGTAGAGTTCAGAAGGTTTTTATGAACCCAATTTTTTTCTTATAGTATAGCTATAATAACTTTGTATAATTCTTTCTACTAATTTGCTTCTGAAATCTTTTTTTCACTTCCCCTATTTTAAGGCTATCATCGCGGTAACAGTAAGAGAGCTTGAACTAAACGCGAAGCACATTTTCAGACAGAACAAATGCCTCAATTTCGATGGAAATTTGCAATATTATAACTCATACCTTTGTTAACAATATAGTGTTTTTAAAAATGCCAAAATATTCTATGAATACTTTCTTTTTTGTTTTAATACGTGAAGGCATAGCCCATTTAACATTACGGTATAGGAGAAAAAACGCGAAACACATTTTATACAAGAAAAATGAATAAACTCGGTTAAAAATGGAAAGTATAATAAAAAATTTTGCTCTCTAAAGGATAGTGAATCCAGAATATCATATTAATGTTTCATTTCTTTTACATCTGAAAAAATGTTCCAAATTTTGGTCCTATTCTTTAACATTAACCGAAGACAGCCTTAAAAACAATCAAAACTGCATTCCAAATGCTGATGACTATCAAATGAAAGGATACTATTTATCGAAATTTACAATAAATTTTATCAAAATTTACGAAATTGCGACGACAGATCATAGTCAAGTCTCACGAGTGTAGACGGCGATCACTTATATTTGAGTATAAAAATTGCAGCAGCATAAAATGCGACTCCGCTCGAATTATCTTTAAGTGTGCGATCGAATTAATTCGATGGCACACGCTAAAGGGCAATTTAATAAGGATGGTTAGTCGAGTAACTCCGATGTAGTGCTCTTTCTTTCTGAGTTTTCAGAAATAAAAATAAAGTAAAATTCTTACAAAGTGGATGAAAAGTACTTAACATTGAAGTGACACACATTCCACAATGATATATAACTCTAGATTAATAATTAGCATGTTTATGACAGAAAGATAACTTTCGATAATAGACTCTTTGTAATACGAAGAAGTCTTTTTTTAAAAAATGTAGCGTTATCATCAAGAATAGGACGGGAAGGAAACACATCCTTAATTTTCTCGAATTGTAAAAGGCTAAACCAACCAAATTGT
Organism: Trichonephila inaurata madagascariensis; assembly: GCA_019973955.1. Classification (NCBI taxonomy): domain Eukaryota; kingdom Metazoa; phylum Arthropoda; class Arachnida; order Araneae; family Nephilidae; genus Trichonephila; species Trichonephila inaurata. The sequence goes on along the minus strand of BMAV01023910.1, from coordinate 297,825 downwards.
GCAACTTAATTTAGAGTGAATAAGTAACTTGTAAAAAAAGAAAAAAGAAAAGAAAATATGATGTAAATTATTGGTATACGAATATACTTTCGTTTTTTCAGTAAAATGAGGAAATAAATTAGGGAAAGGATAATTTTCTGTAAGTGATTTAAGCTAAAGTGGTTTCAGGTGCTGTTCGACGAATATTAACAATACTCATTGTTTCTTAAATGGTTATCTTGAATGGTTTACATATTTGTTTTTCAGACACTTTTATTTAAAAGGTTTAATATAGATTGATATACTTAGTAAATTAAATATTATAAAAAACAAATATATATTTGTGGCAAAATTAATCATTTCAGGTATAGTAATATATTATTACAGTAAATCATCTTCGTTTATGTTTTTAAAAAAAATTATTAGAATTACATACAATGTTGTTCAATATTTTTTTCGTATCATACGATGTACTTCAAATTAATAAGACGGTTTTTAGAGAAGAATATTTAGAAAGAAGTCTAGTAAACTATCTTTGAGCCATAAGTTACACTATAATTTTCAGTCGACTTTACTATATAAAAAGGGGCTTCTTGTTGATTGAAAAATACCGCAATTCAAGTAAAGAAATAATGGTAATGCAGAAAAAAATATGTTTTTCCCGTGGAAACAACAAATTACGATTATTGGCTTAACAGAATGGAAAAGAAGAAAAAGGCTCATTCTTTCATTTTATTTATACGAATATGACAAAAAATTATTAGTGGATATATTCTTTTGATTTAAACTATATAAAAGTCATTTTTAAATAGCACTTCCTGAATTCCAGATGCGTGATTATTTGATATAACGTACCGTTCTCTAAAACTGTTTACTGAATTCTTTTCTGTAACTCTAAACATAAGAATTGTTGATATTACTAATCTAGTGCTTATTATATATATACACACACACGCACACACAACTTTATATAAACATGCTACATGGTTTCACGCGACAATAAAAATTTTATTTTTGGTATAATTTTTTTAAATGATCAGTCAATAATTTTCTATAAATAATGGAATCGTTTATTGAATTGCCATTATTTTTGATAAATACTTGAGTGCAACGTATTATGTTGATTTATTATAACTTTTTTCACAGACATTAAATTCTGCCAAAATATTTTTTATCACAGAATTTAATATTTCTAATTGTTTCAACCACGTTCACTTGAAAATATTTTTATTCAGTCAGAGTGATATTCTTTTCATGTCATCCTAAGCAAACTTTATAACAAAAGGTATGTATAAAAATTCTATAACAGTAACAAAAATTCTACCAAGAAAAGAATTAATTGTATGTAATATGTGTGTGTTTTTTAACTTGAAAGGTTATATTATGTTTACATTACGTGGAATTGTAAAGGAAAGAGCTCTTCAAATTCGTCATATTATAAATTTATTTACTGTTTTTATAATATTGATTAAAATTTTGAATGGTTCTTTTTCGTTAAAAAATTAGAACGTTTCGAATTGTATAATTTTTTTGGAGAAAATTGTTATTTTTCTTAACGAAACTGAAGTGTTGCAAAGCCATGTTAATTTAATGTTTTTATAAGTACCAACTAAAACTTGTAAATATTTTTTAAAGTGTTTTGATTATATGTACTTTACATAAATGAAGAAGACAAAAACCTGCCCTCTTGGCGTACCGCAAATCAGGCCTTGTGCAATATAGGTTAATGGAAAATCCTGCTGAAGAAGATTGTAGTCTGACTCTATACATTCATTATATGTCACTTTGACTTTTTATGCGTTTTTATTATGTAAATAAAAAGGCTCATATTATAAATACTTTGGTGCATAGAAACTTAAAAAAAAAAAAAACACAAAATTCTTTTTTATTAACAGTTTTAAAGCATTTTTATTTACAAAAAAAATTTTTTTTTGCATCTTACATTTAAAGACTAATTTGAAATTTCATTTTTTCCCTTTAAAAATCAAAACAGAGAATAGAATATTTAAAGAAAGTCAAATAAGCAATTTTTAAATTTTTGTTAATATTGAAATTTAATATGAAATATATTTTTTAGAAAGTCGAGACAAATTTGGTAAAGCATCTTTTTTTATCTAAAAAATTTTGTCTCTTAATGTTGAAAAACAAATTTATCTGATCATCTCTAAAATTTTTCATTTTTTTGAAATTCTTGTTCGTAATTTTCGGAATGCAACAACTAAATAAAAAACTTCTCTATAAACTGTTTTTAAATAAATTGTCTTAAAATTTTCAGATCTTAAAAAAATAAGAAAACTTTAAAATAAAAAAGTAGTTAAAAGATTAAAGAAAATTCCATATAACTCAACAAACTCTATAAAATTTTTACTTGATCAAAATTAATATATTTATTTTTATTTCTTTGAAATCTACAAAGACAGATTATGTGTAGTTTAAATTTTAACTTCATCAAAAAAATGTAACTGAACTTGAAAAAATTGAGAAATAAGTTGTTTTACTGTGCTCTTATTTTCAAAAATTTCACAAAATTAAAAGATAATAAATATGTAAGAATGAATATAGTAATTATGAATAAATACTAAAGAAACAGTTCGTCCTCTATTCATGAGCGATATACTCAGTAGATATTAATACTTTACATATTCCCTAAAACTAAAAGATACATTTTGTTTTGAAAGGTTAAAAATTTTAATTAATACATTTAAAAACACTTAACATTAAACTTTTAGATTAAATAGATTTTCCCAGCAATATTCTTCAAAATACCATAATTATAAGTAAGTTATTATGCATGCGATTTCCTATCTATTAAAAATTTTAAATATTTTTGAAATCAATATTTAATTTTGAATCAATGTTTTGGAATCAATATGGATCATTTTTGAAAAATGATCCATATTGATCAGCACTATATATTAAACTATTATTTTAAAATAGTACGCAGCTTCAAACATAAAATGACAAAAAAATAACAAGTGGACAATTTATGAAATGATAATTATTTAAAAATGGAAATAAAAAGACTCAATTGTTGATTTATGAATGAACAGTTGGCACAACTTCCGCAATAAAATACTTTTTTTCTACAACTCATTTTATAAAATCTTTTCAGGAAATTTATCAAATGATTGCTATTTTTCATCATCACAAGAGGGATATAATAAACTTCTGAATAAACTAAAAAGAAATCAGAGCATAAGTTGAGATTGCTTATAAAAAAACAAAGCGCCACTATTAGTCAATGAATTCAATTCTCAAAGAGCACTATAGTAACTCATAAACGTTCCCCTTTGATGCAACAAGTGATACAAAGCACAATGCTCTCAGCAACTTCATCTTTGGAAAACTGAAGTGGGATTAGTTATTCATTCATATGAAGCATAATATCGATTGGTTTTCGTTGGATTCATGGTTTATTTAGCAGTTCCGCTGACAGTTCTTGCAAAGTTTCTTGGCGCCAGCGTCTTCGGAGGAGGTCTCTTACGGAATTACAAATACAGTTACTTACATACGTTCCTCACTTTAAAACCATTCATGACGATTCTGCGTTTGGATGAACTAATTAATTTTTGCAGAAGCTGCATTCACGGTTTAGCCCTCTCGTATCGGTAGGGGTGCGTTTTAATTGGATATCTGGAATGCAATGTGTACCCTGTCACATGAAACAGGAAAGGAACTGTTGATGTTGCTAAGATAAAGTATTGAATTATAAACAGTCTGATTGTCTATCAGAAGTAATGTCTTTTTCCGATAGACTGAATTGAAATTGAATTGATAAATATGAATAATTTTTTTTACAGTGACAAGGTTCTGCTCACATAAATAACATTACATCTTATGTTGTGTAAATTAAAAATTGAAATGAAACAAAATTAAGAGGAAAATTAATTGATTAAAGGAATTTTAGTATTTAGATCGATAGATGCAGCTAGTTATTATTGTTTTTATATTAACTATAGCTCATATTCAAGTGTGAATGAAAATTACATATATTATATATAAAACCTGTGAATTATAATTTATTATGAATGTATTAATATACTTTACTCTAAATATGTCAAATCTGAAGAAAAGAAAACGTAAAAGAAAAACAATTAAAATATGTATAATAATATTGAAAATTTAATTTCATTTTTTTACATAATTTTGAGTAAATTAGTAATTTAAATACCAATTCTATTAATTTCTAATTAAAATATGCTTCTCCAATAGAAACAACTGCGATGTTGTAGACAAATAGTTGTGCAACACAAATTTTACTAAACATTGTTCCTCAATTTTCTATCTCTCTTATATATATATCTCTCTCTTTTAAACTCCATTTGTTTCTCTTAACATTTATTAAAGCTAGTTTTTCGCAACCCAGTTTCCAATTTATTCTACAGGAAACCAATTAATCTGTCAACAACTTTAAAGATTTTGGAAAATTTAAAAAATACAGTTGTGCACATATTTTTATTTAAACATTTTTATAAAATATTTTTATATATGCAAATATTTTTTTAAATTTTGTATATTTTTACTTATGTCTTTCTTTTCAAAATCCCTATAAAAATGACCTTCCATTAAATTGAAAAAAAATCAATTTTAATGACTAGATTATGTAGTTAATTAATAATAATAATAATCTAGAGAGATGAAAGATTATTTTTCTCTTAGATTGTGACATCTGAATTAATTTTATGTATGACCCTTTTTTGTATTTAATCCGTTTATTTGTACCAGGAATTCTCAACCCTTTTTTTGTTACGGTAAACTTTTAACAATTTGAAAATATGGCGACACACTAACAGTAAAATAAGTTTAAATAAACTTTACTTCTCTATAAAACACTATGCAAAATATTTTTCAATGTTAATTAAAATAATATGTACGACGAAGACATCAAAATGTTTATTGAGTAATTAATTACAAATTAATTATAAGAGTAAATTTAAAGCGAAATTTGAGCTTCGTGATTTTTGATAATTTCGTTTATATTTGGTCGTAAAAATGATAATGTCACTCTCATTTCGTCATATACATTTAAAAGAATCGATCTTTTTTTTCTTCATGTTTATATTTGTTAATGCTGAAACTCCGATTTCGCACAAATAAGATGTAGAAAATTGTAACAATATTTTTAAAGCTCTTTTGGCTATTATGGGATAATCGCTAATTTTAGTCCAAAATGAATTAATTGACTCTTTCGAATGTTTTGAAATGAAATCTCGATTATTACAGAGCGAAATTAGTTCTTTCTTTTCATTCAAGGTCAGTTCATGTAAAAATGTATCCTTTAATCACAAATGGATTACGAAACCAATTAAATTGTTTATATATCAAAATTTAGGAAATAATGTTAAGTCAGAGTATAAGAATTTTAAAACAATTTGGCGGCACACTTTTGTGTGCCGCCAAATTGTTGTTGAGAGTCACTGATCTACACTTTTGGTAATTGATACTTTAATTTAACTAGTTTAACTTTTATACTTTAATTGATACTTTGCTGATTGGTATAGAAATAAACATAGATGTGGAGCAGTTTACCTAAACTAAACTCTAAAATAAGTATGATAATAAAAAAAAATTACTTAACTTGTGTTCTATAAGTTGTTGTCTCCTTTTAGAGAGACGAGACTCGGATCCACATCACTTGGATGATGTTCAGACATTCATAACAAAAGCGTTTACTCTCTGTCTTACGCTATCTCCTATTTTTCTTCTGAATTTCATTCAAGAATCGACCACTTATCTTCACGTTTATGCATTCAATAATTCGCCACTTAGTCACCTCACTTCTATTCACTGCACTTCTACTTATATAGTATTGCTTATTTGCATGCATCACATGTTCTTTCACAAGGCGATATCCTCATATCAAACAACTTAATAAAGTAGTCTAAAAAAATAAATAAGAGAAATGCTGTAAGAACTCTTTACAAAGAGAGTGGTTAGAATTTATCTAGAAAACGATTGGTTATATTCTTTCCCTATTTGATTGCAGTGTTTTTTAAAAAAATATTTTCTCTGCAGATTACACGCCACTTAATTATTCTAATAGTCTTTATTGGAGTGAGATTTTTTACGTCAAATATTTTAATACCTCTCTTTTCTTTTTCTTTTTTTTATTTCTTCGTTAAATAGAATAAATGAAGAATAATAAAATAAATATGTACGTCTTTAAAAAAAATAATATAGATGTATTAGAACAAATTTTATTACATTGTTACTCATTTTAAATCTGTAACTCATTGCATCACAAAAGCATTGACCTCTAGAGAATAACTTCGTTATTAGAGGCTAAAATGGAACATATAAAATATTAATAAATTAATAAATTCGTACATAGAGATATTTGTAAGTCAAAATACACAAAATATCTTAATAGGGAACGCTAAAACAGGAAGTAAATAAATCTTAATTATTACTTAATTTTTTTCTAAGTACTTCCATACATTGTATGTGTGCGTTAAATTTATTTTTTATTCATTTTCTATTTTCTATCTATTTTAAACTTTTGGAAAGAAACCAATTAAATTTCTGGTAACACGAAAGCAAAGGATAATGAACTGATTCTGAAAATTAAAATAAGAACAATTTTTTCCACGAACAAAAGGATATTAATTCCGTTGAAAGATGAATTTTTTTGGTATCATAAATGAATAGAAATGAAAAGAAATTGTTTAAGGAAATTTAAATTAACATTGAAACCTTGTTTTTTAAATGTTTTTATATCTGGCACAGCATATTTAATATAAAATCTCTTAAAATTCTATTTGATGTAATATCAAAAATGAAGTAAGTTCGTAATGTCGCTATTATGAAGAATAATTTAATATTAAAAAAAAAAACTTTTTAAAAATACTTTTTAAAAAAAATAACATTATAGTAAAATATTAATAAATAATATTTTTTAACAATTTAGACAGCATTAACTTTTGTGAAACGAATATGTGCTAATTAAGTGGAAAATCACACGTATTTTCTTAATTTGACCTTTTAAAGTATCCGACTACGTTCGGAACCGTGATTTTGCAAAAGCGCATAAATGGATAATTTTAATGATATTTAGTGTCACTTAGATTACAATACATATATACAATTGTTTTAAGGACATTTTGATAAAAAAAAATTATTTAAATACAATATTTTGGAAAAAAATTAACTTAGAATAATTTTTTTTTTCAAAATGTTCTCCTTTTGTGAAAAATGCTTCTATTATAATAATATTTTGCCTGTATATAGCTCAAACCTCTCTACAGAGGCTCAGCTAGAATTTTTGAAATATATAACTTAGAAGTGGGTTTATCCATATTTCACGACAACACAGGGGAGCAATTTTAAGAAAAAAAAAACGCCGATAATTATTTCAATGGGTTGTAACTCAGAAAATAATGTGAATTTTTCAAAATTCATAGTTGAGCCTCTGTAAAGAGGTCTGAGCTACATACAGGTAAAATATTGTTATAATAGAAGCATTTTTCACAAAAGGAGAACATTTTGAATAAAGATTATGCTAAGTTAATTTTTTGCCAAAATATTGTATTTAAATAATTTTTTTTGTCGAAATGTCCTTAAAACAATTTTATACATGTAGTCTAATCCAAGTGACCCTAAATATCATGAAAATTATCCATTTATGCACTTTTTTAAAACCACGGTTCCGAACGTAGTCGGATACCTTAAGTATATTCAGAGGAATCATATGAGCTTCAAATAATATGAGAGTATATTTACTTGTGTAAATTCACTTTGCTTTATGCAAATATTTATTTTTTAATATAGAATGTCAGTTTATTTGAAATATTATTGTTTTTGACTATAAATACTAAATCCAAATAATTGTATAAATAACATAATCGTGGTATTTCATTCTAAACGTTATATTGGTTTTACTTGCTGGCTCCAATTGAGATATCTACAATTAGCGTATATGAGCTTTTCCTTACAAAGAATCTTATTTTTTAGCTAAGTATTCTTATCTCATTGCTCTGCAGGCATGAGAGGAGGTGTAAATCTGTCTTTAGCGAATAATTCCCCAATAAAAACACTTCTCTTGAAGACAGATCATTCTCAAAGTAAGACAGCAAATATTTTAGTTGTTTCCAAATCAATTGTTAACAAAATAGAGCTTAATTTAGATTTAAAAAATGTGAAGCTTTCTGCAAAACAAAGAGGGAATTGGCGCAAAAAAGGGATAACGTCTTGTTCTGGAAAAATAATTAGGAATGTTTGCTTAGGAATTAGGGAGGAAAGTGCTGCAAGACTAATCCAATTACTTCAAGGAGCTTGTAGGTTTTTTTCTTCAAAAAGAACCATCCAAAGACGGCAGCAGAATAAGAAATGTCAGGATATCGTCCGATAAAAAAAGGGAGGGGGGAGAGAAAACTAAAACACTTATGGAGACGATGAACAAAAAAAAAAGGTCTTGCCTAGGCTCAAGATTATCACCACCAAATGGTAAAAGACCGGAATAAAGTAACTTATTCTGATTAAAGGAATATTTTTTTGTTTTTGACCCCTTTATCAAATATTAATAATTTTACTTTGTAAATTTCCAATGTGTTTCTCAGACGAATCTTCGTTTAAAATTCTGGCAGATAAAAGTACCTCTGTTAGATGCCGCCTTAGGGAAACGTCTCATGCTGATTGTATTGTCGCAAGGGTAAGACATTCCGTTAAAGTTATGGTGTGGTTTGTAATCAGTTTCAAAAGAGTTGAACGCCTTCACATCGTGCAAGGAATCATGATGCGAAATCAATATAGTGAAGTATTATGAATTCGCTTGTTGCCATAGTTTCAAGGATGGTTCTAAATGCTGAAGAGTTTTTTAGGTATGATTTACAGCGTCTTTTCATAAAGCAAGGAATTTTACAACTGCCTTCCTAGTAATTCTGTCTGACACATCACAAATTTTTAAAACAATAATATAAAAGTTTTAAAGTTTAAAAATTCTCTTAAGGCGTGTTCCATTCTTTGCTTGTGTAAAACTTTCCAAAGAAATATGAATGGGGTTTTTTGTTTGTTTTTTAGGCAAAACATATATGAATTTTAAGAATTTACATATGAGTTAATTTTAAAAAGAAAATTTTAACATGTGGAAAAAAGGGAACCTTGTCGAATGAATATACTTTTCATTCACTTTTTCATATAAGTTTAAAAAGTTTAAAAAGACATGGAAAATAAAGGAGCACAGCTTCATTAAGGTATCCGACTACGTTCGGAACTGTGACTTTGAAAAAGCGTGTAAATGGATAATATTTATGATACTTATAGTGTCACTTAGATTAGAAAATGTATATAAAACTGTTTTAAGAATAGTATTACAATAAAAAATTATTTAAGTACACTATTTTACAAAAAATGAACATAAAATGACCCATTTTCAAAATGTTCTCCTTTTGTGAAAAATGCTTCTATTATTATAATATTTTGCCTGTATATAGCTTAGACCTCTGTACAGAGGCTCAACTAGAATTTTTGAAATATATAACTTTGAAGTGGATTTATCCATATTTTACGACAACAGAGAGGAGAAATTTTAAGAAAAAAACGCCGATAATTATTTCATTGGGTTGTAACTCCGAAAATAATGTAAAATTTTCAAAAATCATAGTTGAGCCTCCGTATAGAGGTCTGAGCTATATACAGGCAAAACATTATTATAATAGAAGCATTTTTCACAAAAGGAGAACATTTTGAAAAAAAGGTTATTCTAAGTTAATTTTTTGGCGAAATATTGTATTTAAATAATTTTTTGTCAAAATGTCCTTCAAACGTTTTTATACATGTATTCTAATCTAAGTGACACTAAATATCATGACAATTTTCCATTTATGCGCTTTTTTAAAACGTAGTCGGATACCTTAATCGTATAGGAATTTAATAATTATTAAAATATATTATTTTCAAGTTTTCTTTCCATTTTATAATAAATTACATGGGCCAAACAAAAATTGTTTTATTTTTTTCCTTCGAGATACTCCTGTCACTGCGGAACCGAGTGGTTATGATCATGATCTCGTGGTTGCCATTGTTCCTGTCACTGATCCATTTAAATCCTTCAAAGTTTTCATGTTGACGTAAAGTGGAAATTTAGAAAGTGTGTGCGTGGGGGGAGGGAGGTGGTCAGCTGATTTATCGCCGTCGTTATTTGACTTTCATGATACAAAATTAGGAGGTCCATCACCAATAGAACTCATGTAGCATCGAAATGTGACGTCAACAAATAATCCATTTCAGCCTATATTTGAAAAAATTTGCTTATCACACAGTTATGGGTACTTTTTAGTTCTACCAAGGTAATAATTTTTTTAACTATTTATATTTATTGATTTTTGAGGTCGCAAGCGAAGATGATCAAAAGACGAGAAGTATTTCATTTATCCGCTTCTACTATTCAATGCATAATTTTTAAAAATTTTATCTGCCCTTTTTATATTTAAAAAACAGAATTATTTAAATCTAATTTGTAACCTTACCGTGGCTTCTTACAATGATGGGCACACTTTTTTAGGTGTAAAAACTCGTAGGTCTATATAATCCAAAACAAAGGCAAAAATAATGTAGCTTAAAAATTACTTAATGATATTGCCATGAATGAAATTATAACACTTTTCCTTGCCTTTTTTTCAATTCCTACTATTAGTTCACAATCTCCCTATAAAAATCTTGTTCAGATTTTTAATCGTTAATAAAATGCATTTTAAAGCGCTCAATTGAGCTGAAATTTTATGTACACGATTATTTTCGATGTCAATACGGTAATTTAATTATAATTAATAAAAATTAATTGATTTAAACGAATTATTCAAAGAGTTACAGATACAGCCACATCGGCATCATTTTTGGAGACTTAGCGACAATTTGGGTGACTTTAAACGGTTTGACTAAAACTTTTGACTTTAAAAGGTTTTTTTCCTCACATTTTAAAGCACTCATTTGAGCTGAAATTTTCTATACACTATTGTTTTGGGTAAAAATACGATAATTTGAATATATTTAATTAAAATTAAAGGACTGAAACAAATTATTTAAAGAATTACAGATACAGAGTCACGTTGGCTTTTCCTTTTTAGCGACTTGGGTCAAAACTTTTAAAGTTGAATTTTTCCTCCTGTTTTAAATCATTCAGTTGAACTGAAATGTTACATACACGATTGTTTTCGATGACAATACGATACTTTAATGATAATTATTGATGTGATTCTGTCATATGTCTATACATATTTATATTAATTGTAATTATTTGATAAAAAGTAACTAAAATAAAATTTTTCGTTGTTGACCCAAGTAGGAATTGACTTAATTTTCTCCTTCTTTTTATATATTACTTGTGTTCATTTTTAAATTGAAATATAAAAGCAAATAAGTATAACTGTGACCCATGGTCTAAGGCTTTCTGTCATTGGATTATTTCATCAAAAAGAAAGTGAAGGCATGAAAAAACATGAGCTCTTCTTTTTCAACACCTTAATCCGTCTGAAAATATTTGAGCCTTTTTTGAGACGCAAGGACACGTGCTCTTCAAAAACAACATTTATCAAACTATCCTCTCAAAAAGATTTCCCAGTATACATGAGCAAAAAAGCCAAGCCTCTATAATAATACTAAATTCTGCTTAGAGCACCTTTCTTTAGCTGACCGGAAGAGAACGATGTTTACAGTGGCTAACTTCCGGTTGGATCCGAACCGCTGTTCAAGGTTAAAATTTTTCTTCTTTGAGAAGTTGTCGGATTTTTTTACAAGTGTTTGTCTAACCAGTTGATTGATTTTTCTAGGTTATTGCAATTTTATCGGAAGAAATGACAATCAAGGAAATGGGCTAGGCTCATTGAAAAATGATGACTTAACTTCATCGATCATTTATCAATTTTATTATATACACTGATCAAATCAATTATTTAATCAGTATATAATTTAGTAAGTCGTACTTTTAGCAGTAATTTTTCATAACAAAAATTTTAAAAAATGAGAGCTGCAAGATATTAGATTTTATGACTTTTTTTTTAAATTTAAGATAAAGAGAAAGAAAAGGGGGGGGGGCAGATGACTGAGATTAAAGTTTTTCTTTCCCCTTTCATAGAGAAAAATTGCTTTTCATTGAGAAAGAATTCAATTTAATTAACTTTTACATGGTTTCAATTCATTTGTTGATTAACAGTTTCATATGTAAGAACTGATTGATTTTAAATTTCCTTTTCAAAATTCTTTGACTTTAATATCAAAATGTTTTATATCAATAAGCAATAGCGATATTGTTTTTGTCTGTTGAATAAAATTAATATTAAAATAACTATAATGTAATCTAAACCTCCACGTATCTTGAAAAATTTTGGTCGTGGAAGATGATCCTACTAAATTAATGCTTCTCAAAGTTTCAATACTTGCGACCCAATATTCAATCATAATTTTCATCGCACCCCCTACCCTCCATATAGCAATAATGTATTAATTCAATAATAATATACTTTGACGCTGAAGCTACAGTACTACTTGAACCTCTTAAGTGCCACCGGCGTATATAAATGTCTCCCTCAGCCAAAGCGTTAATTGCCCCGGACGTATATATGCGTTTCTCTGAAGTACGATCTTTTCTGTGCACTGATATCCATAAAATTACTCCGAATGCCTTGGAATGCAGTGAAAGGACCTTGGCAGTGTTTGCGAAGGATTTACTTATTTCAGAGGATTTGCTATTTATTCCTTTTCACCCCCCCCCCCTTAATACATCCCATACGCGTGCCTACGTGGAAAATGGTGGATTGGGGAGCGAATCAAGGAAGTTTTAATCGGTAGTTAAGGGATTAATTATAAACCGTATAACTTATCAAGATAAATGTTAATTTTTGTGACCATGGGGTGTTGTGACAAGACTATGAGGTCATTGGTAATTATTAATGGTGTGTTCTTAACTTAGTATTATTAAATTAATCATATAATACATTGTGCAGTACTGATACACTTATAAGTGTATTACATCTGTGAAAATGTGTATTTTATTTTTTATTATATCAGAATGTATTTTGTTTGTTTACTTTTTGTAAATTTATAATTTTTAAAAATTAATCTTTTGTTTTCGACTTTTCAATATGCTCTTACCCACCTCGTAGAGTTACATCCCCCTAGGGAGTGTGCCCCATAGTTTGAGTAACGCTGCACTAAGCAACTTACTTCACGAACGAAGGGTGATAAAAAGAATCCAAAGTTTATTACAGTAATCAAGAATAAAAAAAAAGTAAAATTTAATTACATTTCTCTCTATACTCTAGTATGTATACAAATACCAACATACTGCAAAAATCGCGTATTATCTGTAATATTAATAATAAATTTCTTTGAGAACGGCCACACTGGTATGATTTGAATAATGTCAAAAATAAATACTTAGTAGCAAAATTGAAAAAACTTATTTACTTATCCAGTGAGAATTAAGATGCCTGATAATGAATATACAAACCTCTTATCACAAAAATGTGAATAGATTCAAATTCCGTTAACAGTTGATAATTTTCGATATTGTTGCTTAATATTGTTGCTTCCATAATCATTCATTTCAATGAAAAATTTTCAAATTCTAGATAAAAAAAAATGGGGTTTTTTTGAAAAAAGAAATTAATATTACATAAAATTTTGTCTTTTTCAATGAAAGAATTGTAAAAAAAAATCCTGTGGGTATTAAGAAGAGCATTGGTAATTACGTTTTAATTTTGCCTATTAGTAAAGCAAACTCTCTTCTTGTGTAGTGAATTTGTAATTCACTTACATGATATCAGAGGATCGAATTTTAAGTATAATAAAAAATTACTGGATAATTGACTTAATAATGCACAGTTACAGTAACAGGTAATTTATTTATAATTAACTCGCCTTTATGGTATTTTATTTCTCAGAAAAACATCAAAGATAATTTATATGGGGCACACTTTAAATTGTATATTTACTTTTACTTCATACTACATTATTATGTATTTCAAGACTTCATCAGCAAATACAAGAACATTAAATTTTTCCGAATTATTTCTGTGTCTTTAATTTAAATATATTTTTCATACAAAAAGAATCAATGAGAACATTCTTAGATAAGAAATTTTAAATAGTTGGGAAATATGTAATTATTGGATTACTGATGTGTTTTGCTTTTCAAATACATTCAGTTTGCCAAACGTTGTTTCTAACTGAAACCTCATCGCTGTTTCGAATTTTGAATATTTTTCTATACGTATAAAATAATATGCATTTTCCTTATAAGAAATTGCGATTACGTTAGGATAAAGTAATTTAAAAAACTATCAAAACTGAAGGTTTTTTCTATTGTATATCGAACAGCATTTTTATAGATTTTTTCTAGGATGTTTGATTTGTGTATTTTTTAGTATAACAAACAAAATTTTTTAAAAATTATTCCGGGTATGTGTAATATTTTTATTCTACAGGAGCGTTAGACAAGGTGTCAACAATTAGAATTCTTAATATCTTCCGAGATTATCCATCAAAAAGCCTTCTTTCATTGTCTGAGACTTTAAAAAAATTTGTGACAACAATTCTATGTATCCCCAGTTGAACAAAAGAAACTGAACGATTGTGCTACATATCGAAATTTAGTTAGTATACAATTCTAAAAAATATTATTAATGTTTATTTAGATTTTTGGCTGTAAAATATACATTAATTTTTTACGTGGTATTTGCTTTGGAAACTATCTTATAGTATCATAAATATTAACCAATATGCATTACGTTTATAGACTTAAGAATATTTTTAGAAACTTATTCTTGCACTATTTTTTTTTCTTTCATCTCAGAGGTATAGGGAAATATAAGGGAAGGTTTGTAAGCCTTAAGGCCAAATTTTACCCTACAATCTTAAATCCTTAGGCTAACAGTTTTCTATTATATTACTGTGGCCAATTTATTTTGACCTATTCTGTCTTGTAATATTTCCATTTATTTAGCTTTAAATTAGATTTATGAAAATAAATTTTGGGATAAGCATAATATACACACATACATACATATACAGGTGGTTATAAAAATAATGGAAACACCTGTGAATAAAAGTGACACTTTTGATTGCGCTTCGTAAGAATTAAAATATAATAATAGCTACTAGTTTTTTATAAATAAAAATTCATCTATGCTGGTAGGATGTGGTAGTCTTATTGAAGTTCTGTAAGTCTTGGGAATGAGTGTTGAGTGTTGATTTTTTTTTTTTTTTTTTTTGGCGCAAGAACCAAGTTTGGCTATACTGCGCCACACATTCGTTAATGTAGTAAAATGTTAAAATATATTTAAATATATATTTATTGTGCGTATATAAAAATGTAATTTAAATTGTCAGATTAAAAATAATATAAAATGTGGAGCAAAGTATTTCAAAATGCAGAAATGTAAAATTTTATAGATATCTCTTTTTAAAAAAATCTAATGGTACAATAAAATCCTTTAAAAAATGATATTTCATGTAAAACATCAATTGAGCGTAAAAATGCAAAAGGGTTTGGATGGGGAATTTACCCAACCAAATCAGTGAACGTTAAAAGATTGGTTTTAAAAAAGGTGTTTCTTTTAGATGAATACTTAGGACATTCTGTTAAAATGTGTAAAATGGAAAGGTCACATTGACAAAAGTCGCATACTGGGAGACTCTCTCCTAGCAGCAAATGTCTTTGCGTTAGACGAGTGTGTCCGATACGAAGTCGAGTCAAGCGAACATCATGTCTTCGTACTGGTACCGCTGCCCAATGAGCAGTGGAAGGATGAATGCTATGTAGCTTGTTGATGACCTGTTCAACCCAAGTCTCTTGCCATATATGTTGGATATAGTGCTGTATAGAAGTTTTTAAATCCTGGTAACAGACAGGCTGCTGCATATAATCAGACATGGTTCGTGCAGCGTTATCAGCCTGTTCATTACCTAGTATACCCACGTGTCCAGGTACCCAAGAAAAAATTATATCAAAACCCTTTCTTTCTAATTTTTGCAGAAGTAAAAGTATTTCCATCACAGTGGGGTGTCTACGTTCTGTAAGTCTTGGATTTCCTTCAAAAGCGCAAAATGTCGAACCTTTCAGTTTTTCAAAGAGGCCAAATTGTAGGAGCCCCTCCAGCTGGAGCAAGTGTGACCAAAAGATACTAACTTTTAGGCGTTTTTAGAGGTAAGATGTCTAAAGTCATGACAGCATACACATTACGTGGCAAGACAAGCTCGGCAAAGGAAAATTGTGAACGGGAAGGGAAACTCAGCGAAAGAGACCAATGGGTAATGAAGCGGATTGTGACCGCAGAGCTCAATCAGCATCTGCATTCTCCAATGTCAATGATTTCAGTTAGAAGGCACCTTCATAAACAGAACATTTACGGCAGAGAAGCAGTTCTCAAGCCTCTTGTAACAGATATTAATCCCAAACGTTGTCTGCAGTGGTATCACACTCTCAAAACCTGGAAGAAAAGTAATATGGTCTGACGAACTATTTTTCCCACTTTTCTCTACAACAGGACGGGTGCACGTTTTAAGAACGTATTATGGTGATTGTCTCCTCCCAACTGTCAAGCATGGAAGTGGATCTGTCATAATATGGGCAGCCATGTCGTGGTTTTCTACTGAACCCAGTGGAGTAACGTACACCACCGCAAACCCCGCATTGCAAGGGGTCCAGGAATCTAGGGGGACCAAAGCCTGACTGACGCCAAGTAGGTATCCTTTGTAAGATCCGCCTTGGGGCCCAAAAACTGACTTTGAAAGGGGTCCTTAATATTCTCCGTTACGCCACTGACTGAACCAATCGTAACCCGGGAAGGAAGAATCACTGAGGAGAAGCATAGAGAAATTTTAGCTAACCGGGTTCAACCTATGATGCAAACTTTGTTTTCTGCTGAAGATGGAATTTTCCAGGATGATAATGCACCTATCCATGCAGTGGGACTCGTCCAATCCTGGTTGGAGGAATACGAGGATGAAGTTAAAGATCTACCTTATCCCGCACAGTCTTCTGACCTCAGTATAATTGAACCATTATGGACTATTTTAGAGCATTCAATACGAAATCGTTATCCTCCACCGGAAACTCTCCCAGAACTTTCGCATTATTTCCATAAAGAATGGCACAATATTCCTCTAAATACTATTCAGCACTTGTACGAATCTAAGCCGTATTACATGTGAAAGTTGGCCCTACATCATACTAATAAAAGATTTTTTTATAAATCTCTGGTATTTCCATTATTTTGATAACCACTTGTGTGTGTGGGGGGGAAGAGAGAGTGTGTGTTAACTATCTAAAAATTTGCAAAATATACATGTGTATAATTTCTCTGGCCAACTAACAGAAAATTTCTGAAAATATTTCAAAACTGCACTTTAATTCCTGATTAAATCTATAACTACTTATTTGTAGGTGTTTCTGTTATCAGATTGTTTTAAAATTTGATCTAAAAGAACTGGTTTTAAAAGATTAGTGTATAATGCAAACAACAAAAATTAGTTGAATTAACCATAGTTTTTAAATAATTTGACAAACGATAATACTCATAATCTTTGTACTCTATTACGTTCGTTTAATTTTATACCAAAGAATTATTATCTGGTGTATTTCACTGGAATAAATGCTACAGGCAAAAATTATTTAAGAAAATTTTCTCAAAATGTAATCGAAGACATAAACTAAGCAAAATAAGGATCCCGAAACACATTACGGCTTCAAATAGTTCATTATTTCATGTTAAAAACACTTTCTTTCCATTCTACTAAAATCTTTGCCTGAATTTTTAAAAAAAAATCACTGTTTCATTTTTTAAAACAACACCCTTTTATACTTCGATGTTTGTTTTTCTAGATTTTTTTTCTGTTTTATTTCTAATCTCCATTTGGCATCATTTCTCAAGTAAAAGAATTAAGCACCCATTTCCTTTCATAATATGATTAGAATCTACTCTAGATTTAGAAAATAATGAATTGCTGGTTTTTCTCATTTAAAATTGAAAATAATTAGACATTTCCCTTTCATTCGTATTTCTGCTACGTCCGCATTCAGTTTGTTCTTAAATAGTTCTATTCTTCGAAATAATTGTAACAGCAAGAAAGAAGGCGTTGTGAACGAAGTTTTAATTGCTTCGAAGTGAACATAATTTGAGTTGATCAAAGAAGAAATCGTAATTTTTTTGGAGGGGGGACCTACTGAATAATATTTGATGTTTGGACAGCCACGCTTTTATTTTTCATAGAAAGAGTAATGTTTTAAGAGGGAAAATTTTTTTTAAAGAAAAAAAAAAAAAATGATTGATAGATTATTGCAAGAAATGTAAATATTTAATAAAATTAAAGCAATTGAGTCTGCGAGTGTGTGCGTATGCGTATGAATACAAGGTGGTCCCTAAATTCATGGTACGAAATTTAAGGGTAGATACAGGACATTGTACTATAAAGTTGTTGTATAAGAATGTATATGCGCAAGTGATGTGGTGAGGCGCAAACAGAGGAAATAAAAGAAAAGAGAAATGGAATTATGGGTTGGTTGCGTTGCCGGTAGGGGCAGTCGATATATAGCTGCCGTTCAGCATAATGCATCTCAGTAGGGGAAAGTGCCTTTCGCAATGGTGCTGACTTCTACGATGGGAGACTTTATGTATGCCAAAAATGCAGACAGGCATCACATGTACGATCGTTCAAATTGTAACGGCAGAGCTGCGCTATGAATGTATCATGAGCAGTCGACGATGCCAGATCACAGAATTTTTCAGCGATTACATCGTCAATTTCGTGAAACACGTTCGTTCCACGTCACTAGACATGATGCTGGTTTACAAAGAGCTGTAAGCAGTTCAAGCTTGGAAGAAAGCATCTGGAACTTTGTGTCTGATAGACGCGAGTCAAGTACAAGAGCTGTTGTTCATCACGTAAATGTGAGTCATCAGACCGTTCGTAGAGTGTAAAACGAAAATCGCTTACACCTCTTTCATTTTCAGCGAGTACAAGCCTTGAATCCGGCAGACTATCTTCTCCGACTACTAGTGGGTGGTACAGTAATGCGCGCTGCAGCTGTACTTCATAGCTCATGTGCTGAACAGTTATGAACAGTTATTGTAAATTTTTCACATGTCAACTCTTTCGCTGTCGGCGCTTTTAATAAACTGTTTTTACTTTCGTCTCTTATTTTTTGTGTTTGCGCCTCACCGCGTCACTTACGCCTATGCACTCCTTTACAATAAGTGATTGTTACAATGTCCAGTACCTACGCTTAAAGTTTGTACCATGAATTTGGGACAACCCTGTATATCAATGGATAACAGAACCTAATTGAATGTTAAAATTCTTTAAGAGAAAAACCTTTTAAAAAAAAACCTATATCATCAGAAACATTTCGAATTTAAACCTTCAAGTACTATCCTTTCAAAAACGAAATAATACTATACTGTTCGAATTAATTGGGGCAAACGGTTAGGAAACGATTTTTTTTCTAAAACGTTAGCTTTTAATCATTATATACCTTAAGTAGACAGAAATACCTCTATATCAGTACGAAATATGTCCTCCTGTAGCAGAAATGGAAGCCCAGTGGCTAAGTAGTTAGAGCCTCTAGCTTCCTCACCACAGGTCCGAGGTTCAAACCCCGGGCTCGGCAAGGTTGACTCAGCCTTTCATCCCTTCAGTGGGTCGGTAAAATGAGTACCAAGCTTGCTTGGGAACTTAACAATGGGGGTTTCTAGAAGATCTGCTCATGCACCTCAGGGCCCAAGGTCGCGTATACTGAGTTGGGCACAGTGGGCCTTGGCCCTCATAGGCTGTCGCGCCACTGAGTTAAGTTATAGCAGAAATTACCTTTTCAACTCGTCTTGATATTGACTTTCACTAGTGCACCTCACATGTTCTGAACTTCATCATCGTGGAACCACACTTGTAAAGCACTTTTTATCATTTGTTTTGCTGCCGTGGAACTCATCTTAACTAAACGATTCTTGAGAATATTCAATAAGTTCTCAATGGGATTTAGGTCTGGTGAATTTCCAGGCCAATTAAGCACTTTTATTTTATTTTTCCACATAAAAGTTTGGACCAATTTCGAATTGTGGCAAGAAGCCAAGTCATGTTCAAATGTTCCATCAAATTATTCCATGAATGCAATAATTCTACTGCGTAATATTTACATGTATTTGACAGAATTCATCATGGCTTTAAGAGAACCTAAGCTTCCAGTGCCATTTGTTGTGAAAAAACCCCAAAACATTTGCTTAGAAAAGTGTTTTGCAGTGTGTTGGGTATAAACTAGTTTCAGAGTTTCATTTCACTTTGTCTAACTACACTTAATTTGCATCTCTGAACCAATAAATGTGTTCCATCACTGAAAATCACCTTCTAGTCATTAACAGTCCAGGATCGCGGTATTTTTTGGCCAATGTTAAGCGTTTTTTCCCCTTTTCTGAACTGGAAATTGCTTTCCTCAGTCTTGTTGACTTCTAGGCTAACTTCTAGAAGTCTTTTCTGTATAGTTGAGGAACTCATTTCAACACCATAGTCCAATAAACCCTTCGAAAGTGTTTGCTTATCTTTCTTGGACTTATTTTGCCATTTCTTATTAGAATTTTATCAGTTCTTGGAGTAATGCTTCGTTTGAGCCCACGTTTTCCTTTTCTGTTTGGAGACGATGTTCCGGAATCTTGAATTGTTCTTAAAGTTCTTGAAACACTTGAGTTGCTCACATCAACTAAAGTAGCTATATCTCTCACAGTCATAGAAGTGTGTTCATTAAGAGTGATTATTTTTGAACGCTTCCTTAGAGTAATATCCATCTCAGATCAAGTTAAAGTAAAACGTGTTACAAGGAATACAAAATTATAACCACCAGCTTCTGTACTGAAAGGCTCACAACTGGACAATTGGTTCATCAAAACCAATCAAACAAGTAAATTATAGTCAAGGTTGATCAATCACATAACCTCTAGAGTTCAAGTCAACACTGATAATCACATAGCAACTCAGACAAGAAAAAAATGCTTGTTCCAATTCATTCGAACAGTATAGTAGATAAACTTAGTACTAAACAATACGAATCTTTTACATGTTAATAATTCATTCAGTTTTAGAAAGAAATAGACATGTTACATAGTCTCTTTCGGTATTTTTCTTAATTTTTGCTAATAGATCTTTTTTTCACTAATTTAAGGGTTTTATGCTTCATTATCAACTTTCTCAGTTTCTTGCATGACAAAAACTAATCAATTCAGCTCTCCCAGTTGTCTCATCTAACTTTAATCTTACCAAACCAAAGGCATCATTCAGTTGCTATGGCTACGTGATTTCTTTTTATTTTCAAAGCTAACACTATTTCTTTACTCTTGCTTTTAATGTAAGCTAGGATAGAAGCTTTCGAATAGATATTTCAAAAGTTTTAATGGAAAATATGAGAGAGGATGTGAAAAATCCTGATAGTATTTTTTCTAAGATAGAAATAATAAAGTTGTGAGAGAACGTGATGAGGGTAAAAATTCTCCAAATCAATGAGAAGTAGTGAATACAAAGAACGAAACGTGCAGTAAAAACAAATAAAGGCTTAAGAACTTACTTTTATCCCAAAAATTTTCATGCAAAACAATAAAGGGAATTATTCAAAATGATATTTATTTAAGAAAGAAAGATTAATTCATTTGTATTTTTTCGTCTGTTGAATATTAGGCAATTTTTTAGTTATTAGTTTTTAAAAGAATAAAAAAACAAACAAAAAAACAAGTACAATAAAAAATAATAATACCGGGTGTTTCTAAAGGAATATCGGAGTTTTAATGCTTATAGTATTTATTACTTTTAACTTATATGTACAATTCATACATCGAATAAAAGAGTAACTGAAACAGTATTATCTACAAGCCCACAAATGTTCAATATGAGCCCCATTCGTCACACAGCATAAATCAAGTCGATAGGCGAGTTAATCTCTAACTTTGTTCAGTGTGTCTGAGGTAATTCTTGCAACAGCTGTTTCAATCCTGTGTCTAAAGTCTGAAAGGTTAGCTGGTAGCGGAGGTACATACACACAATCCTTAATGAAACCCCACCGATAAAAGTCACATGGTGTCAAATCGGGTGAACGTGGAGGCCATGCGAAATAAGCTTTATCATGAGGCCTTTTGCGGCCAATCCATTGGTCGGGTACAATGCTGTTCAGCCAATCACGTATCGAGAGATACCAATGAGACGGTACACCATCTTGCTGCCAAATAAAGTTATCTGGTTCACTTTCTTCCAATTGAGGAAACAGCATAGTTGTAGAGTATCAAGACAGGCAGAACCAGTTACAGTTGGTTCTCCGAAAACGAAAGGCCCATACACTTTCCACCGAGATATAGCATTAAAATATTCAATTTAGATGAGTCTCGTTGCAATTCTAGCACCTCGTGAAGATTTTCTAAGCTTCAGATGCGAGCATTTGAGTGTTCATATGTCCACTGAGTTGTCCACCGAAACGCTCGTTGCATACTAGTAGCAGATTCTGTCTTTGCGAACTGGAGAACACAAAACGCTTTCTGTTAACTAGTCGCCATATTTCTACTAGCGCGCTAATCGGCGGGGAAGGGGGGATTAACATTCATTTCACACGCATGCGCACACATGCCAGCAAACAAAACTGGTTCAGTTGGTCTTTCATTCGATGTATGAGTTATACTTATAAGTTATATGCAATAAATACTATAAAGCATTAAAACATTAAAGCATTGAATATTCTTTTATAAACACCCTGTATAATTTTTGTATGAAATTGATGACTAATTCTAAAATAGATTTACTTTTGTTTTATCTCTCAGGATCATAATAAAAAATAGTTTACAATTTTTAAATACGAGAAAAGAACGTTTCTGAAGATTAACTGTGGTGGAAGTTATAATTTTAGGGAAGTCGTGAAGTAAATTATATCTAAAATAAACAAAAATATTATTGTTTTACTGGTCGCAAAAGAGAGGTTTAGCTAATAATCTTACTTTAGATCCAAAATTTAGTCACATAAACAGCTTTTTTATGCTAAATTTTGAAATGTCCCAAACTTTTTTGTTTGGGGCTAGGAAAATACGTACCGAAGTAAAAAAAATAGTCTATATAAAGTTTTCTATGTGTTTTTGTTACAGATAAGATGGTTCTGAAAAAGAATCATCAACAACTCTAATCTCAAACAAGTTTATGTTTTTGTGGTAAAAATGGATATGACGCATTGAAAATCCTCAAAATTGCTCCTATTTTAAGTACAAGTATCCTTAATTTGAGATAAAAGCTTATTTTGATACCTGAAATACATTTGCAGTATAAAAATTTAACTTTTATGTATAATATTAAAAATATTTGCTAATCAATTTAGTGATTAAAATAGCATAATTGTAACAGAAAAGCATTAAAAAAACCTGAAATCAAAGTCTTAAAATTTGGTGTACATTTGATTTTAACATTTTCAAGAAACTGGTGATTCAAACTAAAATAAAGTTTTTATTGACATAATAATTTATTCTGATTAGGATATTGATACAAATGACAAGTTTTTTTAAAAAAATGTTCATTTTATCAACTAAACATTTAGTATTTTAGTAACTTCACATTATTACAAATTAAAAAGTTTTCTATTTTATTAAGCATGAAACTTTAAAAACTGAAACTTAGTTAAAATTTTAAATAAAAAGTTTTGTAAAAAAATGTTTGGGTTTTATGTATTTTAAAAAAACAATTCGACAATAGCTCACCAATTTCCTAATAAACAAAAAGGACCAACAATTAAATATGGCTGAAGACAGTTTAAGCTGTATTTAATTTTAAATTTAGAAGAATTCGTATATATTGCGGTATAATAAAGTTTTTGAGAAGTGTATGTACACACACATTCTACTTTTATTTTAATGTATATTTAGTTTACATTTATAAGAGTTATACATAGAATTTTAAAGGTCATGATATATTATACTAAAATAGTTATTAGTGAAAAACAAATAAATTCAATGGTGTATCCATTGCCAGATTCAGTTTAACCATTTAATTTTTTTCACAAGGATAATCATAAAAAGTTAATTTTTGATAAACCGTAAGCTTTAAAAAGATACCCGTTTGTAAATTTCAGTACATTTAACATTATTCTAATATAAAAATTATGCGAATATAAAAGAAATTTTTAAAATTTTTTTAGAATGTAAAATGATGATGTTTGAAAAAGGAATTGTTTGAGAAACACTCTTCTGTAATGCGTTTGAAATCAATTCTTCAAAATATGAGATACTTAAAACCTACACATATTTTTGGCCATTTAAAACGTAGCTTGGGTAATACTTTATTAAAGCCTTAAAAACTTCTTTTGAGGTTGAAAAAACTGAAAAAAATAATAATAAATAAATACAAATAAAATTATAGTAAGATGGTATAGTGTTTATTCTTAGACAACTTAATGAAGTGCCGTATCATTCAGCTTAAAATGATTTAATCATTCTTTTTTATTTATATATTGAGAATGGTCATTAAGGATTGGGTATCGTACCTCTAAGAGCTGTAATACGATGACTACGTTAAGTTCTATTTTTGCCTTGTTTTGCTGTAAATTTTCTTGATAATTATCTAAGAAACCGTCCGATTTTTCAGAAGTTATGGACACTTCTGATTAATTATTGCCTTCTTAACTGTCATTCCTATTTTACTTTTTCCAGATAATTCTTTTACATTGCATTTTTTTTTCTAAAAAGAGTGTAGGTTTTTTTTTTTTAAAAAAAAAAATCATTTCTCTTCTTAGAGCCCTTTTTTTTAAATATCTTTTTTATTTCTATTTTCGAATTGCTTCTTAATTGCCTACCACGAACTGATATTACTCACGATTTTTTGCTACTGATATTGCATGATAACGCACGAATTTCATTGAATTTCTATTACAGGGTGTCCAGGCTTAAAGTATCCAAAAGTTATGGCTTGTTATTACAGAACTACCCATCAGAATGTAATAAATTGTTCATACGTGGATTGGAAACCCCTCCGAAATTTTTTTGGATCTAGTCCGATCAATCGAACGTGCGCGCATTATTCGGTAATCGCAGACGATAAACTTGTTATACTTACTTCATTAGTAAAGATTTAGAAGCCACAACAAAAGGTGCAGTGTGTACTTTGGTTAACGGAATTTAAATCAGTCATGCGTAAACAGAGACGTTTTCGAACAGAATGGAAGGCTTGCCTTATTGCTTGAACGTTATTGGCTTGCCTTATAGACTTAATAGGACTCCTACAAAATGAATCACGCACACGATCAACAGTGTCTTCTATCACGGTAAGTTTTCGTTGGTATCTCAAACTGGCAAGTAAAAGATTCTTGCCAGTTTGAGATACCAAAGTTCTCGTCTCCTTTATTGTTCTTTCCCATTTGTGGATAGATTTTGATGTCGGAGGATAGACATTTCATTCTGTTCGAACACGTCGTTGTACACGCGTGACTGATTTAAATTCTTTTAACCAAAGTACGCACTGCCCCTTGTGTTGTGGCGTCCACATCTTCACTAATGAAGTGTAATGTTTATCGTCTACGATTACCGAGTAATGCGCGCACGCGCGACCGATCGAACTAGACCCAAAAAATCTCGGAGGGGTTTCCAATCCATGGATGAACAGTTTATTACATTCTGATGGGTAGTTCCGTAATAACAAGCCATAACTTTTGGCTACTTTAAGCCCAGACACCCTGTATGTTAAGAACAGGTATCTCTTAATCTATGCAATGAATAATTATTGTATAATTTTAGTCGTATAATGCTCCAATAGTATTTAAGTACTAGTTAGTAATGTGATATCTTTTGTATCTAGACAACAAAAATATCGCTAAATAAGTAATAATAGTAGTAGAGTAGTATTTAAGGTGACTGACTAAATACACGTTCTGAAACGTGATTTTCAAAAGCGTATTAATAATTTTTATTTTTAGTGTCAGTTGAATCAAAATTTACACAGAAAATTGTTTCAAGAATATTATTAAAAGAGAGATTTCTTTAAATGCAATTTTTTGGCAAAAAATGAAGAATGAGTGTCTTTTATTCAAAACATTCCCTTTTTATGAAGAATGCTTCTATAATAATAATTTTCCAATACATAACTAGGACTTCTATACAAAACCTGAACTGGAGTTCTTGAAAAGTTCACGTTGTTTTCAGAGGTACTCTCAATTAAAATAATAACCGGTGTTTTTTGTTAAAATTTCACTACTCTGATATATTAAAATATGAATAAATCCACTCCTAAATTATACATTTTAAAAATACTGGTTCAGTCTCTGTACAGAAGTTTTAGCTATATATAGGCAAAACGTTATTATAGAAGCATTTTTTATAAAAGGAAAAGTTTTCAATGTTTATCATTTTCTTCCCTTTATTTTTTTAAAGAATTGTATTTAAATAATTTTTATTGTAATAATGTTTTTAAAACAATTTTATAAGAATATTCTAATGCAACTGACATTAAATATAAAAAAAGTAATCATTTATACTCTTTTCCAAAACCACGGCTCAGAATGTAGGCAGTCACCTTGAATACTAATTCATTATAGTAAATTAGAATAATCTCTAAGTACTTATTAAAAATGTGGTATATTTTGTGTCTAAGCAAGGAAAATACCACTAAATATCAATTTTAAAAACACTTTCAAAGACTTCGAAACCTGTCACACTTGATTCCAAATTTATCATATAAATGATAATGCGTAATCGTTTGACCTTGACGCTTAATGTTTTGGTGGAAATCGCATCACTTTATGCTGTGATCTCGCCTACAGTGCTTTAAACTAATATGAGCTGTGATTCAATTTCGAAAGTCATCCCACTACGTTCAACTATAATTGACAACATTCCATATTTTCTCTACATTGTTACTACTCATTCAACCAGAAAAGCTATCGCTGTATCTACATGTTGGTAGAGGTAGAGATTGTTGTGGGGTTCCCGGAGGGGATCCAAACGCAGTATGGATGAAGAAGTCATTAAATCGGGTACGGAATAGTTACAAGCAGGTATATGAAATAATCAACTTGTATTAATTTAATCGTTAGGTGCGAGTACGCGATATGAGAAAAGACAAGCTAAAGCAGCGATACTCAACCTGCGGCCCACCGAGCCTTTTTAAGTGGCCCGGTCAGTGCCCATTGCTCTGAAAAATTGACATATTTAAGAACATTGTATTAAAAATTTGGTGTCAAGAAATCAAATATATCAATTCTGCTTTTTGTTGTCTGTGCCATACGAGTGTGAATTGATATTCTTTTTTTATTTGTAACAATTACGGTTAGTGATAACAGACAACAGTGGAGTATTGATAGTTTTATGGGTGGAACTTATTTTTAACTATCTTTCATATCTTGCAAGCGAAAAATATCCGAAGAAAATAGTTCAAGACGATTGGTAGGTTGACTATTTTGTTGTGTAAAACAAATATGGATCAGTAATTGTTTGATTTTTCACGAAAGTGCCGTATTTAAAAAATACAATAAACATGAATAATTCAATGACCGTTTCCCTTGAAGATCTCTTTCAAGAGGTAATAAATAGGAATTCTTGAACAATCTTTGCAACAGCAACTAAGTGTTTTGTCAGTGGTAATGTCACACTGAGTAACAGAGATATCTTATGAAGTTTGTTATATTATTTGTAATCATATGAAGCCGTGTACTGATGCAGAAATTGTGAAGGAGTGTTTATTAAATGCTTCTCATTCAGTGTTAGAGACAAAAATAAAAAATATTTAAAAAAAAGTAATAAAAAAAGCAAACAAACCAGGAGTTAAAATATTTTGATCAATATTCCGCATTTACCGCGCCCGCCCTCTTTAGCCTCATGATGCGGCCCGCGTAAAATTGCTGACATATGTTTGCGGCCCGTGTGAGATAGATGACATATGTATGCGGCCCGTGTGAGATAGCTGACATATGTATTCGGCTTAGCAGAAAAAAAGGCTGAGTACCTCTGAACTAAAGGGTCAGGATGATTTAGTACTTATCTGAAAAGAGATGCAACCTCTGAAATTTGAGATTTTCTTGTAGCTACGTAACTATAAATCAGAAACTCATTCATGTGGCAATATCGTACATAAGCATCTACTGTTTTCTATTATCATCTATATTATTATATACTATTTAGTAAAGACTTTTATTTGCGGAGTGGCGTTGTTCTAGCTTAAAATGCCAATTCGGCTGGCTGGAAGAGAACCCGAGTTTAGCCCTTTGTTACGAAGCTACTCATATGTTTGTCTGTCACATGTTCTTTAAAAAATATCAGAGAATTAGGTTGAATAACGTACTCGGAAAATTCGGATTTTTTTTAAAGTTATTTCCAGGGTTTTTTTTAAATAAAAGAGAAAACAATTGTGTAACTTAATTTTTTTTGCTCTTTAAATACATTAGTCTCAGTGTGTTTTGGTTAATTACGGTCCTGTAAAATAACTAGTTCTAAAATAATATCATGATTTATATAATAATTCAATTTACATATTCTAGTGAATTAATTAATAAACATTCCCGTTCGTAAGTTTCTAGTTAAAATCCTAACCATTCATCGTGATTTAATTGAATTCTACATCTTCGTCTATTTAAAGGATAAATTGGCTCAATTCGTGAGACGTCACAGTTACAAGACAAATGCAATTTTGTATCAAAATTGACAAAAATCTGATGCTCGAGTTTGACGAATTATTCATAATCGCCGCTGTATTGCATATCTTTAATCAGAAAGTATTATAAATATATTATATATTAATATATTATTAACCTATTCCCCACGAACAAAGCTAAAAAAAAATTTTTTTTTAATATTTTAATGTTTATAGTTATTTTTCAGTCTTTATAGTTTTTTTAAATACCAGCAAAACTATATTATGAAATTTGCTATTAAAATTTTTGACATCAAATGTTATTCCCCCAATCGGAATTATATTTATACAACAATTTATTTTATGTACACATGAAGTAAAAAAAAAAAGAAGAAATGTGCTGTCTAAAAAATTAGTACCTTATATAAGAGAAAAAGAAATGAAATTCCGTGATAAACTTAGATACAACGCATCATTACCTAATTATTTAATATAAAATTTTACATGAAACTCACAAATTAGTATTTTTTCAGTGGTTTTGATTTATAATTACATTAATATAAACATTATTGACTTTCATTTTGAACCATTTGAAAACAATTTAAATCGCACAAACTTAGTAATGCCAGTAATACGGTTTATATAGCACATTTTTCATTTAAGCCAAGACTTAAGCAGCAAAACAAAACATACATTTGTACTTAATCAGACTCAAAGAATCAATTTTTTGTCATTTAGTCATGCCTATTTAAAAATATAAAAAATGTCTCTGCTATTCTGATGAATTCTTCTTGAATTGCTAGTTTATTTCTGTACAAAAGAATAAATTAGTTTTACTTGTATTTTTCTAAAGAATGTGTTTGAAAAATATTATAAAAATTCCCCTGCTGAATAAAATTTAAGAGAAAGAAATAACAAATTTTTTTAGAAGATTTCTTCGATTTGATTCTTTCAAAATGAAATGCACTTACACTTTCAAACAAACATGCGTTAAATAACATTTATAGAATATAATTGCATTTGGGGAAATCAGACATGCATTCAAAAAGCTTTCAGAACAAATGCAAAATCATGAAAGGAAAATATTTAAATTGAATATTATATTAAAGGAGAAATACACATATTTTTTTTAAAATAACGAATGATTAAATAAGCTTACATGTGTGTTATTCGTGTAATAACTAAGCTTTTATTTTCAATAATGATAAGATCTTTTTTGACAGCAAGTATCATTAAAAAATACTATTAATGCATTCATATTTTTATTGGGCTTCTACAATCTGTATATTCATTATAAACTTCAAATCTTCAAATCTATTTTATAAAGTAAATTATTTATTTGACATCCAGACATGCTGTCAGAATTTATCTGATAATATTGTATTTTAATGTTGTTTGAATATAAATGAAATCATAAAATTCAAAAGAAAAGCTAGTCTTTCTTTTTCAAATGGAAAAATATTTTTGATTAAGTACAGTATATATCTTCTTGTTCTTTAAACATAAATTAAATTCTTAGTAGTTCAAATGAGTGTTCCGTATGTATTCGAAATTAGAAGAATTGTGATTAAAGTCAGTGTTATCTATTAATATTTCAAAAATAACACTCTAAAAACATAAATGGCCTTAAAAATATTATAATTATTAATCCTCTAAATAGTTAATAGTTATCAATATTCTCAAAAACATATAAATAACAACTCAAAGCCATTTTGATTTTCACAAAAACTCGAACAAGATAAAAAGAAAACTACTCTACTGTTGCCATTTGCAACTAAATTTTTTTAATACATCAAAACAAAGATAATAATCAAATAGAGGATCATCTTTACAAATGTATATAGTACTGTAACTGTACCTATTTTTAGGTTAATAGATATATGTAATTTATTGACACCAGTGTGTGTGGGCATGAATCAACAAAATTACATAAATCAAGTAAAATTACACACACACACACACAAAACCAAAGACAAATTTAAAGATCGGTTTTATCTTCTTAAACTTGATAATCAAAAACGATCGTTTACTGAAAAATTAAAAAAAATTAACTATATTCAGTGATTTTAAAAGCTTTAGATAGTATACACAGTAACCATAGAACAAATATTTTTCTTTATGGCTGTTTATAGTTAAAAAAAATTCTACACAAAGAGACGCCGAACATCAGTAGAGAAAAAAAACATAACTCCATGCTTCAAAAATATAAAGTGATATAGTTTTCGAAGTATAGAGGGAAAATTGGCGGCTGGCTCAAATTTGAGCTTGAGAAAGATAACAGGCAACAGTAATTTACGATCACTGCTTCAAAAAATAACGAATTTAGTAGCGATAAAAGACAACTTGAACTATGAATTATGTGACGCTAATAAGACTTGCCACTTCATTATGTGTATTCATCAATTTTCAGGGATACTAAAAGATCTTTTTCATCCACAAGCTTTTGGGGAATTGAAGCGAACGTGTTTCGAACACTTCAATGTCGTGAATCAAGAAAATCATCCCAAAGTGGCGGAAATTTTTATTTTAAAGAGTTTTCATTGTTTGATTCCAGACTTTGTATATCCATGTTCTTTTTTGCGTTTTAGTGAATAAAAATTGTGTCATGATATATTGTTCATGTTATATTTTTTTAATAATCCTGATATGTTTCTAGAAACGCTAAATTCATGTGACGTCAGAGTCGCATGATAAATATATTCAAGTGTTTCCAGCCAATCAGTTCTATCGTCTCACCATTGTGAATTTTTAATTTCTACAGGAACATTTTTAAAATGGGTATTAGTTAACAATAATAACGCACAATAAACGAAAGCTGAACGTCGCAGGGAAATGGAAGGCAAAGAGTTCCTCCATGTCATATCTGGAAGTATACGTGGCCTGATTGATGGGAGAGAAAGTCTCCTGATTGGTTGAAAGGAGGTGGAAAAGGGGGTGTGGTGAAGGTGACTGCTTCAGGAAGGCATCCGAAGTAGGAGGAAAAGTTCATGGAGTTTGATGAAAGGCTTTACAGCAATTGATTGTTAGCACATGGTGAGAAATTTTAAAAGTTTCTGTTGTCAATATATCTCGTTAATTCGAACCATGGCCAGACGACACTATCAACACCTGAGCTGGAATCCTGTCCAACGCTGGTTGGCTGACTTAAAACAATAACCTTATTAACATGAGTTAGTCCTTGCGGATAGATAGTTTTTGTTTGAAAATATGAGGTCTGAGTTAGTAACCTGTTGGTTCAGAGTCCATTATTCTACAAATCCAGTTACCATAGGTTCTATTCATTTATCTTACCTTACTTTTTTTTTCATGGTTAGGAATACAGTAAGACCCCGCTTAACGCTGTGTTTCGCTTTGCGCTGTTTCAATTTAACACTCTTCTATTTTAATTGTAGGACTCCCCGAAATTGCACGCAGCATTAGGCTTCCCGATATCTGAAGCAGTTTATCTGTGTTTCTTCTTTCCTGTGGTGTTATACGAACTTATTTTATCGTTTCAAACATTTGTTGACGTTATTATAAATATAAATTTATGTAATATAACGATTGCTATAGTGACAAATGTTATGATTTTTATTTTTTATCTTGGGTGATAATAAAAAACACGAAAATAGAACAACAAGAAAAAGCATTTTCACTTGAAACTAAAATGCAAGTGATGAGAAGATTAGATATCAGTGAACGTCAATTTCAGATTGGTGCTGCATTGAATTTGGCAACTTCAACAATAAGGACCATTCTTAAAAATAAAGAAAAAATACTGTCATCAGCAACTGCAACTACGACAAGCTCTGCAACTAGAATTACCCGTTCTAAAAATAATAAAATAGAGGAAATGGAAAAAAGACTTTCTAAATGGACTGACGATGAAATTGAACGCAATATGCCATTAAAACAAGACTTTGAATTTTATTTATTTTTATATGTATATTCGTTTATTATGTTTATATATTTGCAAGGAATAAATTTTTGTGTTATTGTTATAAAAATATAATTAATAAATTTAATGGTAAAATACCTGACCAATTTTCTACCTATCTTTCCCGAACACCATTATTTACATCATGAGATAACCTCGTTTAATGCTGTTTCGTATTACGCTCTACTTTGATGGAACGTATACTCCGCGTTAAGCGGGGGGAGTCTTACTGTTTGTTAAATCCCTTATACATTTTTCCCTTTATTCTTTATAATACGATTACAAGAACAAAAGATATAGTTTTCAATTACATCAATTCATATTTTTAGCAGAAAATGAGTTTCCTAAAAGTTCATTGCTCATAAGGTAAAGATTTCAGCTCTAAAAACAACGTGATTCAATAAACTTATTTTTCAAAAATGCAATAATATATATATTTGTACGAAATTTCAAAAAAAAATTTATACTTCCATTCAGATGAAAGTTTCTGGAGCATCTATTAATTACAAATCGTGCGTCCGTGTTTGATATTTTTAAAATATATTTTTCAAGTTACAGAAAAATTCTGAAACATTTTCCTGACTAGTTCCTCAAACCATAAAAAAGCAAATGAGATCTAGAAAAAGTTCATTAATAACTGATGTGACAATCATTTATCTCGTTCCAGCGAAGGGGAGAATGAAAATATTTTACAAGCATTAGCTCTAATTCAATAATTAAATTTTTATTAAAATATAAAGGATAACAATTTGATGAAATCCTTCTATTGTAAGAATGTGGGATATATTTTATTAATTTAGATTTTAGTGATTATAGAAAGGGGAAAAACAACCGTTAAATTTACTAGAAAACTATGTTTAGAATAATCTATTTATATTCAGATACAACCGATTCACAAATTCAGGTAATTATGAAACTCTTAACCACAATAACAATTTAATAGTTTTTTTTTACTTGAATTTTTGTTACGCATTCCTAAGTCACATAATGAGTAAATTTCAGATACCTTTCTCTCTCTCTAATCCCATAACTAACATAGTTTTTTCATACACACTTACTTATGTGGCTACATTGTTCACTCAAATATTTATTATTTTTTTTTGTTGGTAGAATGAACTAAATACATGTGACGTCATAGTCACATGATAACTGAGCCATGTGTTTTTGACCAATCAGTTCATAAATTAATACGACGTCATAATTATATCATAAATATAATCACGCGTTTCCAGCCAATTAGTTCATGTGCTTCACTGGTGCCAACTTTTGCTTTTTGCAGGAACTTTCTTTTAGAAAGTATATATTTGTCAACGATATAATAATGCACAATAGTCAAACAAAAAGCACTTAATTTAAAAGTATTCGGATAGTGTAAGTATTTTTTTTTAATTTTGGAAACTGTTTGAAAAATTTTAACACGTGAACTCTTTACCCAGTCATATAAAATTTTAAATGTTATCTAAACCTTACAAGTTGAACAACTAGTATGACAATTTTTAATCGATGGGAAACATGTGATTGCCGTTATCATGGGACCAACATGAATTTAGTCCATTCTAAAACCTTTCTTGTAGAGCGTTGGGCATTAAAGATTAAACCAAATACGGTCTCTATAAACTCGCGCTTTAGTGTAACATTTATTATTTTAGGTTAGAATTACACACGGAAAACAACGATAACAAAAATTAAGGACAAAAAACATGGTCGGTTTTTAATAGCGATCTTATTCATTCTTCACTTGGTACGTACTGAGATCGCTAGGGGATGCTTTGTCTTCTTGGGACAATCAGTATGGACCGTAAAGCTTACTATGGGAACCTGCAGTCATTAGTACCCTTTTCTTTTTCCGGTTATAGCAAAATCCCCATTGCTTTGAGCTAAAAAAAATTAACAAGGTATTTTGGTAAGGATACTGAAATAAATAATATAGAATCCTGAATCTGAAATCTACAGATCATCTTCTATCCATATTGTTCAAAAAAAGCTTCAAAAACTTTTGCATTAGAAGTTTGAAAAACTCAGTTGAATTTCGATGTTTTCCCATAGATTAACATTACACCGGAAGTAGGATTGGAAATTATTCGGTTTCGTCTCAATGTTCTTTACAAAGTAGAACTTGTCCATAAAGTTATTAAACCACAAGCGATTATATTTTCCTACATACGTTGATGATAAATTACCATTAATCTCGATTGTGAAAAAAATAACCAAATGAGGTAAAAAAATGCCTTTCTGATTTTATTTTTAAATATATATATATAACATGACAGATAAAGAAAATCAAGAAGAAAAGGGAATTTTTTCTAGGCTTTAACTAAGCTAATGAGGAACAGGACATTAGTAAATTATTTTTGATAAAACTAATTAAGAAATATTGTGGAGTAAAATGATTATTTCCTACATAACACATAATTTTGGTTTCTGGAGATATTCATACCAATCTTTGGTAATTATAAAGTGACCAATCATACTCCTTTAGGGAGGACAGTCCTCCTTTTATAGGTTCTGTCCTTCCTCGAAAAGTGTCCTCCTTTTCAATATTTTAAAACTGATCTGTTAATCTCTGTAATCAGAGATGAACCAAACATGTTTCCAAAATGTCGAAGAATGGTCTGAAATAAATATCACAGGAAATAACAGTTTTCAATTGTATTTTTTAAATTCGTCTCAAGTATAATGGGTAGATATAGAAAATTACGTTGAGTTTTTATCGAAAGAAATGCCTGATATTAAGATCGATTACCATTGTCTGTTTGAAGTAGAAAGAAGACTGAATGTACATTTAAATTCTAATAAATTAGAACAATTGAAAAATCAGCATGATGAGAAATTAGTAAAATATGGGGGAAATTACTTAAACCATTTAAAAAATGAACAGATTCCATATGAAAATGTAATTATTCTTGTTGAATTTACGTTGTGCTGCCCTGGCACTAATACACGAGTTGAAAGAGTTTTTTTTTCAGTTGGTAATGATTTTTGTGAAGTGACAAGTGAATTATCAAAATTGAATGTTAATATTTCAGCTACAGTGTTTACCGTAAAATTCAGAATGAAAGATATTTTTTGCCCGAACTTTCCGATATATTAGAAAATGATATGTTGACAAAAAAAAATCATTCAATGGAAAAATATTCTTTTAAGGTATCCGACTACGTTCGGAACCGTGATTTTGCAAAAGCGTGTAAATGGATAATATTTATGATATTTAGTGTCACTTAGATTAGAATACATTGATAAAGTTGTTTTAAGGACATTATAACAAAAAACAATTATTTAAATACAATATTTTGGCAAAAAATTAACTTAGAATAACCTTTTCTCCAAATGTTCTCCTTTTGTAAAAAATGCTTCTATTGTATTAATATTTTGCCTGTATTCAGCTCAGACCTCTGTACAGAGGCTCAACTAGAATTTTTGAAATGCATAACTTGGAAGTCGTTTTATCCATGTTTTACGAAAACAGAAGGGAGAAATTTTAAGAAAATACGCCGATAATTATTTCAAATGGTTGTAACTCTGAAAATAATTTGAATTTTTCAAAAATTATAGTTGAGCCTTTGTACAGAAGTCTGAGCTATATACAGGCAAAATATTAATACAATAGAAGCATTTTTTACAAAAGGAGAACATTTGGAAAAAAGGTTATTCTAAGTTAATTTTTTGCCAAAATAATTGTTTTTTGTCATAATGTCCTTAAAACAATTTTATACATGTATTCTAATCTAAGTGACACTAAATATCATGAAAATTATTCATTTATTCGCTTTTTTAAAATCATGGTTCCGAACGTAGTCGGATACCTTAAGATAATAATTAAAAAGAATGTAAGCGTAATTAGCGTATTTTTGTTTGAATTAATAGAACGTTTCAGTTGTAATTTTTTCTTGAATTTCTCGTCCTTTTCATTGTAAAAGAAAAAAAAAATGGTCACCTTAGTAATTAGAAATAAAATAAATGGAAGTGAAGCAAAGGTACACACAACTTCAATGAACCAATTTTTATTCGTCAACTTCAATCATTTTATTTCACTTTTTTGACTTCCTAATTCAAGAACGTGCCAAGACAGGAAATGACAAGAACAGATTTTCAGTCCTTTTCGTCAGAACACATCACCGAAAGTAGACTCGACATCTCTTAGCGAGAAAACAGTTAGACAAATTGCTTTTCCAGTAAGGAGAAAAATATCTTTTTCCCCTTCCTCTCACTGGGAATAGAGGGAAAAAATTCATTTCCGGCGAATACAGACCACATCTTTGCCCAGATAACAAATGGGACTAGTAGTTAAAACATGCCCACGCAGGTCCAATTTCGAATGATGGGGAACAGCAGACCCCGAGGGACAAAGCCCCGATGCTCATAATCGTAGCTATTAATTGCGAATGGAAGGAAGATCCCGGAAATTCGGGTGTGGAGAAAAAGGAGGATAGAGTTTTCGTTTGCTTTGAAATTAGCGTGTTTACTTTCAATGCCTCTCTCTCTCGCAAGTGTTCGTGGAGAATTCTGAAGAAATAAATGAAAAAAAAAAAGTCATTAACCCGAGTGTCCGTTTGCGTGCCGTGAAGAGATGGGTTTTAAAAAAGTGCTGGCGAGGTATCGAATGTCTTTGTGGTTTTAAATAAAAGATTGGTTTGTATTCTATAGGTTTGAAGTCTCTCGCGGAAGAGGAATCAAACTGACTGGAACTCGGCAGTTTTTTGTTTGAGAGCATATAATTTCTTTTTCTATAATTAGAAGAGAGTAATTCTTTGATTGTTTTTTGATATTTCATTTATGGTTTCTTCGTACATTCTACATACCAAGAAAAACTTCACACGTTCGAAATTTATCACCAGTTTGCTATACATGCTATTTATGTCGAAAGTTGAAAATTCAAGCAAACTAAAAATGATTGGATTCACAATTTGATTTTAAATTTAAAATGAAACGATGTTACGTTAAGTAAATTCTTCATTTATTAATAAAAGAAACTCGAATTTTTTCAAATTGGGATATAGATTCTTATCTCACGAAAATGTATGAAATTTACATTAAAAATTGTTTTCTTTGTACTTTTTTATTCAATAACTCGAGGTTTCTTCTTTATTTGCTTAAGTTAATATCGTTCCAAAGTTATATGACTA
The DNA here is from genome assembly GCA_019973955.1 of Trichonephila inaurata madagascariensis. NCBI lineage: Eukaryota > Metazoa > Arthropoda > Arachnida > Araneae > Nephilidae > Trichonephila > Trichonephila inaurata. The sequence goes on along the minus strand of BMAV01023910.1, from coordinate 260,256 downwards.
TCTACAGTTAGCGAATCAACACAAATTTTTCCTAAAATAGTCTAAATCTCTCACTTTTTTCGACTAATAACATAAGCATTTTCTTTCGTTCTTTTTCAGAATAAAAACACAAAATAGAGAGACTCGCCCAAAATATATTTTGCTTTATTAAATATCCAGAACTTGAAATTATGCTGAAATCCAATCATGTAACGTTGTACAATTACAATTATAATAATTTAAAAATAAGAAAAATACATTATATGAACCTAAATCTAGCTTGCTTAGTTTGTTTAATGGCATTTTAGATTAACATTTCACACAAAGTATACACAACATATCAATAATTTTTATGAAAAGTTGTTCAATATAAATATTGTAGCCTAATCTTTGGAATCAAAAATCATCAGAGAGAGATCCATAAAATATTCTATATTATGAAATATTCAAAACTTTTAATTCTGCTGTTTTATTCTATTACGTACCCCAGTACAATTACTATTATAGTTATTTAAAAATAAAAATAAATGCTTTATATGAATCTAAATCTAGCTTGCTTAGTTTGTTTACGGCATATTAGATAAAAGTTTAGTATCTCAGATAAAGTATATGCAACACACACGTAAATTTTTAAGACAAATTATTCTATATATATATTGTAACTCAATACTTGAAATAAAAATGATAAATCAAAGATGAGGATTAAAACAAACATGCCATAGTACGCACTGTACTAAAATTCTCAATGGAATTCGTTTCCAATTATCTATCTATTTAAAGCTTCTCTATCTCAAGAGAAATGGCTACATTGCGTAGTTTGACATGTCCCTTGAGTATAAGCGATAGAATGTTACATCTCTGTTTAAACAGTTTCTGGAACACCGCCCTTTATAATAATATCAATTAGACATATCTCAGAGAATAAAAGTATTCAATGATGAAAAGGATTTTTATGTATTAAGGAAAAATTCTTCTTCTTGGAATTGGTAAGATTTCCCATCAGCAAATATTTATTTCAAAAAGATTATTCAGTTAAGTTGTACATTATTTTTAATATTCGAAGTACATGATTCTTGTCAAATAACATGGTTTTATTTTAAATTTTGTATTAAATATAGTCTAACTGTATATTAATCATTTCTAATCACAATATAATATAATATAATTATACTGCTATGTAGGATTTACAAAAAGCATGCAAAAAAATTTCTTTTAACTAAGCAAATATTCAAATACAAATAAAAACAAACTGATTAAATAATAAAAACGTAACACCTAAATAACTGAATTTACATAATTTGAAGTTTAAATGTTTTTACAAAAAATATTTAGACTGAACAATGATTTTTTTGTTCGCTTACTCTAAAGGTAATAGTTTGCATACTAACATTTAAAGAAGGAGTATTAATTTAAAAATTAGTCTTTCACTGTGTGTGTGTGCAATTTTAAACGACAGGTTCTTAGTAATAAGTAATATAAAAAAACTTAAGTCAATTCCTACTTTACATAACAAAGAAAAATTTTATTTTAGCTACTTTTCATTAAATAATTACAATTAATATAAATATGTATATACATATGACAGAATCACAATATTAAGTGGCAAAATAAAAAGCAATTTTCCTAGCAATTTTCCATTTTCATTTCTATATATGATGTTAGATTATTATTTTTGTTTGTTACTATTTATTCATTAATTAAATTTAATTATTCTAATAAAATATTATGGTAAAAAGGAATCATATTCTCAGAAATTAAGCCCTTCCAGGTTTGGATTAGAAGTCCAACACGCTATCCATTACGCTACAGAGAAACAACGAACGATTTTTCTTTTTATAATGGTGTTGGACTATTATTTTTTAAACTATTTATCCATTAATTAAAAAAATAATGAATTGATATTTGAAAATTTGTATTAACATCTAGTGCCATCCACTACGAGATTTAAAAAAATGTATTTAAACGAGTGGATGAATAAAAAGTATTTTATTAAAGATTAAAAATTTGAAAATGATACATATAAATAAAAATAGGGAGAGTGTGAACATACATATATATATATATACATATACACACATACACACACATATATATATAGGCTAATTCTCTACAAGCAAGAGATAACATCCAGACAATAACATTCGAAAAACACATAGACAGTAGGAAAATCACACAGTAAAGGACATAGTAATCGAGATTAAAGATTATAAAATGGATGCTGCAGTGTTATAAACATTACTGACTTAGGACAGCTATTATATAAAATAATTTATATAAAAGTGGGGTTGAACATGTTTTTTGGCCAGCCACACACATACATATACATATGCATACATACATACATATATATATATATATATGATAGTAGGAATTGGAAAAGGAAATATATCTCGAAATAATTTGGAATATTTTCTTTGCTATTATTTCCGATTTCTAAATATATTTGAGTAAAATGTGCGAGTTATATGACAAACTGGGGAAGAATCGTTTCATCTTGACTGTTTTATGAAAACTTCTGAATATACAGTACCTTAAAAGAATTGGGTAAGAGAGAGAGTGTTAAAAAAGTGCTTCCCAAAATAAAGCAAAGAGAATTTTCCAACGTTTTGCGAAGTAGGCAAATTATAGCTCCTAAGTGGTAGCCATAGTTGATAGTTTCTTAAGTGTTGGCTCTTGTACGAGTACGCGTGGATTCCTGTGAACGAACCATAAGGAAATATCTGGAGATTAAATATGCAAGCAAAAACCATTATATGAGGGAAAACATATTAATTTTTGGTGGAATTTAAAAATAAAAATTTAGAAAGATTCTAAAATTATTTTTAAGTTCTTTTATTAAGAATTTTTTTTTACAAACAATTAAGAATTTCTTGAAAATGTTTTTTTAAAAGTAAGAAATAAAAAAAATTAGTTTAAAAGAGTACACTTATGTTTTTACTCTGATATATGGTGTAGTAAAAATTAACATGAAAAATAGTGCAGAAAAACAATATGCAATTTTCCCTTAATATTGTGAAATATTATAATTCAGAGAGAAAAAAAAGATTATTTCGAAAACTTTTAAGGCTTCAGTGTGAAAAGAAGTTTTAATGAAGGATTAGAAACCATAAAAGTTTCAAATTAATTGCTTTCATAAGCTGCTTGAAAGTAATATTACGTTATATTATATGTATTATAATCAATTACCATGTCTACTAATGATTAATTATATTAGTTTTAATAATGTGTGAAATACTATATTCTTATATTACCTAATTGAAATATGAGGTATTAAAAAACAAGATTTTTAAATAAAGAGGCATGTTTTTAAAAAGGATAAAATTAGATGAGATAATTATAATACGGAGAGAAATTGCAAAAGAAATTAAAAGGAAACTTAATTATCATGTTAATTGATATTCAAAGAGAGATGTCGAAGAATATTTCGTTATTTTACTTTGGTTTGTGCAACGACTATGTTTGAGAAAAATCTTAAAATTTTAAAATAATTAAAGCATTTCGTTTTTATAATAATGATTGATTACGAACATGCCTGCAATTTTAAATCAAGTTCCCTAAATTTCGCAAATAGAAGGAATTTTCAAAACTTCAGTCAATGTTATTTAAAAATGAAAAACTATAGAAAAATAAATAGATTCTTTATTGTCATACTACATGGTATTCTTAATTTTTTTTCTTAACACGTAGTCAAATAATTTCTCAATTATTCCTTCGGTTAGACTGCTGTATATAAGTTATCATGAGAAGAGTATGCATGCACATATTATGAGAAAAAAATATAAAGAACATTAGCAATTTAAATTAATTTTTTGAAAAGTATACAATTTTTTTTTTGTCTCACATTTAGTTTTTTATAGAAAATTTTGCTGTTTAGCATATAATTATGTATACAAAAGTATCCACAAATTATTTTAAGTATGTTTTAAACAGTGTAAATTTGTAGAATAAAAGAAGTTTCATGAATTTCGAAAATTTTACTTTTGTTTCCTTGCTCCAGTTCCGAAAATTATTAAAGAAAATTTCTTTTGTTGTGTATAATGGATAGATAATATCATAATACATTCAAATTACACAGCAACTGCTTTTCTTCTATAATATGCAAAAAATATATCAAAATAAAATACATTCAGCTTTTTTTAAAAAAAAATATTCGTGATATTAAGTGAATACGAATATGTTTCAAAGGAGCCAATGAGTTAGCTGTCCATCTGTTATTTTTATAATAAGAATGCTATTGATATCTTAACTTTAAGAATCCTAATTTAAAGTAAAATACATGATAAATAATAACTAAGAAAAATTAGATCTCAATCTAATCAATTTTTTTATCATATTTGTTAAATGAACAGTCATTTTAATAAGAAATTTTCATAAATTTTTCTAAACGTAATTATTCACTTACCAAAAAATTAAATTTGAAAAGAAAAACTGATATTAAAAGATAACAATTTTTTATGAAGTGTGATTCTAATATCCTATCTATGAAATAGTGTGTGTGTGTGAAAGAACAGAAAAACAGATATTCTGAACAAAAGTAAGTCCTCTTACTGTAAATATCTAGGATAAATGAATGTATTATAATGCCTATATTCCTTAAATATAATATTTTGAATTATTTCAATTCTTATAATTAGTTAACTAAAAAAAATATTAGTTTTAATTTTATCTATAAAGGCATCATCTACAATAACATGAAATAAAAGAAAATATAGAATTTCAACTACATTTTCTTTTATTTACCGTAAGAGAATAGAAAAAAAATTCGTTCGTTATTCGTTATTTGATTTGATAAAATAAATAAGAAGGAAAAAATGATAGCCAATGCCAAAGATAGTTATTTAAAATTGTTTAAAATACATGTATTTTTGGTAAGAATAAGTATATCCTCTTAAAAAATATATTTCATGTCGTAAACAGAGAAAGATATCTCTGTAAACATATCGAATGTTCCAATTCCTTCCACATCAAAATATTCTAACTTGTTTTTTGTTTGTTTTTTTCAGTTAACTAATAAAATTCAAACTAGAATTTTTTTCTGGTACTCAAAAGATACTCATTTTCAAGTACATTATTTCCTCTCTGCCAATAATACACCGAAACTTGCTGCAAAGAGTCCTCTTCAGATAGACGCTCGTGAACGTAACTCAAAGGCACGCCACGCGCATCAGTCAGTAAAAAGTCTGCCGGGTCAGTGAATGTCATTCACATTGGGACACGAAGCAAATGAATTTAAACGTATGCTTCACATGATGGTATCGATCGTGGTAAAATTACCTTTCCCTCTCTACTATGAAATTGGAAGGTGGGCTATTTCCAGCAAATGTCGTCGCATGATACGTTTTCGAAGTACGCAGACGGACCACCAGCGGTGTTGGTGACAGAACCGCCCACAGATAACACAGATTTATTCTTTCCATATGCCAACATGGGCGAATCAATGCCAATGACATGGCTCAAAGATGAATGGTTTCTAAGGGTTTCGTTCGAAAAGAAGACATCAATTCTATGCACGACGTCATCATGGCTTTTCATTCAATACTACAGACGAGTTATGAAAAGGAGATGCTTGGCAATTGCTTTTTAAAGTACCCGACTACGTTCGAAACCGCGATTTTGCAAAAGAGTGCAAACGAATATTTTTTTTTAAATTTTAAGTGACCATTAGATTAGAATACACGTATAAAATTGATTTAAAACTTTTTTTAGAATAAAAAGTTATTTAAAGCCATTACTTTTGGGGGTAAATGAACGAAGAATTACCTATTTTCAAAACATTCTCCTTTTATTGAAAGTGCTTCTATTGTAAAAATATTTTGCCTATATACAGTGCAGACCTCTGTATAGAACCTAAACTACAACTTTTGAACTATATAACATAGAAGTGCATCAAAGTTAAGAAATTTTAGCAAAAAAAAAAACTCTGGTAATTATTTCAATTGAGAATAACTCTGAAAAAAAGTTAATTTTTCAAAAATCTTAGCTCAGGCTCTTCAGCTACATATAAGCAAAATATTATTATGATAGAAGCATTTTTCATAAAAGGAGAATGTTTTAAAAATAGGTGATTTTAAGTTCATTTTTTGTCAAAATGTTTGAATAACTTTTTATTGAAATAATATTCTTAAAACAATTTTATACGTATATTCTAATCTAAGTGACACTAAATATTAAGAGAAATATTCGTCTGTACGTTTTTGCAAAATAATGGTTTCGAACATAGTCGGATACCTTAAAATACATTCTGCAATAAAATTTGGAACGCTTATTTGAATTGTAATAAATTGATTGGTGTTGTTTAAGTATTATTACTCAAAAGCTATTTAGTTTACTCTTGATAGGCTGGGGCAGGAGAGAGAAACCAGTGGATTCCTGAGTCTTACTTCCAAATTTTTTTTAAAATTTTTCTGCAGAAATTTTTTTATTTGATTAATATATTTATACCAATTTTTGGATTCTTTAACAAAATAATATTGTTTGGTTGTTAAGTATATTTAAAAATAATTCAGTAAAAAAATACTATTTCTCTTTTATGTTCGGGAACCTGAATGATCTATTTAAACCTTTTTAATACCATAATTTGATTTAAAGACGCGTTAAGATTTCCTTCTATAAGTACTTTCACCATATAATAATAATTAAAACTAAATAATTTGGGGATTATGTTTTTGAGAGTACTTAGTTTACAAATAGATTTAAAACTGTAAGACATTGATGTTCTCTTTTAAGTGCATTTAATTGAAGTTTTTGTGGACTATAACTTTATATACGCATAGCCGTACTTCATTGTTGAACTGTAAATGATCAAACATCGACTTACAACTTGGGGAAAAAATCCTCTCTTGTGATCTAAGACAGTATATATATATATATATATATATATATATATATATATATAT